>APFE030229198.1:2449-16735 GCA_000404065.3 Pinus taeda
ATTTTGTGCCAACACGAGTTTATCCTTTAAGAGTTGAAGGACTTGTTGTTGATGTTAGATGTGATGTTCCACTACTTGAACCTTAGAGCTTTCTCTTAAATATGATGTGATGGATGGTGGCTGATATCCATAAAGTGCCATAAATGGGGTCATTTTTGTTGTTGTATGGAAGGAAGTGTTATACCACCATTCAGCCAGAGGCAACCATTTGACCCATTGTGTCTATTATCAGATACAAAGCAACGAAGATATCCTTCCAAACATTTGTTTACTATCTCATGCCCATCAGCATTGAGATGATAACATGAGACTATTGAAGCTATGAGTACCAAGACAAGAAAATAATTCTGTCCAAAAATTTCCAGTGAAAATGGGATCTCTGTCACTTACAAATAATCTTTGGGTTTCCATGTAGCTTTTGAATTGTTTCCATAAATGCAGTAGAAACTGTACTGGCTTTAAATGGATGTGATAATGCACAAAAGTGTGCATACTTGGTAAGTCTGTCAACTACCACCATGATGACACTCTTTCCCTCAGACTTGGGTAAACCTGTGATAAAATCCATTGAAACCTCCTCCCAACGTTGGCTTGGAATGGATAAAGGTTGTAATAGACCCGGTGTCTTAATTGTTTCAACTTTATTTTGTTGGCAAACCAAACATTCCGCCACAAACTTTTGAATATCTGATTTAAGGCCATCCCAAAAAAATCCTTCATAACCCTGTGGTAAGTTTTTAAAAATCCTGAGTGCCCTCCTAAGGGAGAAGTGTGCAATTCCATAAGAATCTTTTGTTTTAGCTTGGAATTCTTACAGAGGTATAAGCGATCTTTGTACCATAACGAATCATTTTTCCAGCTAAATGTATCAGACGTACTGGAATCTTGTTGTAGCTTTCGAATAAGTGCCCACAGTTCTTCGTCATTCTTCCATTACTCCCTTGCTTCATTTATCCAATCTGGTTGGATAATAGAAATGGCACACAACAATGCTTCCACATCCTCATCCTTTCTTGAGAGTGCATCTGCCACCACATTTTGCTCCCCTTTTTTGTAGATGATTTAAAAGTCATAACCGAACATCTTTGTGACCCATTTTTGCTGCTCTTTAGAGGATAATCTTTGTTCTAAAAAGTATTTAAGGCTATCATGATCCATTTTTACCTTGAAGTGTCTTCCCATTAGATAGGGCTGCCATTTCCTAAGTGCATGGAGTATTGCCAACATTTCCTTCTCATAAATAGCTTTCTATAAAAACTTTCCCTTGATTTGACAACTTTCAAAAGCAATGGGTCTCTCATCTTGCATAAAACAACACCAGTTAAATTTCCTGAAGCATCACATTCCACAATAAAGGTTTTTGTGAAGTCTGGTGCAGCTAAGACCGGTGCTTGGCACATTGCCTCTTTAAGATGTTCAAAGGCCTTTGTTGCTTCTGGAGTCCATGAAAGTGCATATTTCTTCAATAATGTTGTTAGAGTTGCTGCGACTCTCCCATAATTCTTAACAAACTTGTGATAATACCCTGTCAACCCAAGAAATCCTCACATATTCTTTATGGATGTGCGGATTTTCCATTGCTTAATGGCTTTAATTTTTCTATGGTCTACCTTAACTCCTTCATGAGATACAATATGACCCAAATATTCCACCTCTCGTACTCGAAAGAAACATTTAGATCTTCTTGCATATAATTGTTTCTCCTTCAATAGTTGTAGCACCCTGCGAACATGTTCAACATTATCCTTCCAAGACTTGTTGTAGATTAGGATATCATCAAAAAATGCTAACACAAATATTCTAAGGAATGGCTTGAAAATGGAATTCATCAAACCTTGAAATGTTGAAGGTGCATTGGTAAGGCCAAAGGCGTGACCAAAAATTCATAATGACCCTCATGAGTTATAAATGTTGTTTTCAGAATGTCTTCAGTCTTCATTCTGATTTGATGATATCCTAAACGAAGATCCAACTTGGTGAAGTAAATTGATCCATGCAATTCAGCCAGTAATTCATCAATGACAGGAATGGGAAACTTATCTTTAATAGTGAGCTTGTTGAGCCACCAATAATCTGAACACATGCACCATGATCCATCCTTCTTATGCACCAATACTACTGGAGCAGAGGAAGAACTTTGACTCGGTTGAATTATACCAGCCTCTACCATTTCTTCAACCATATGTTCAATTTCACTCTTTTGGGCATAAGGATATTTGTACGGCCTCATGTTTGGAGGAACAGTTCCTGGAATTAGATGAATAGCGTGATCATGATCACGAATAGGTGGGAGACATTTGGGAGTCTCAAATACCTTGGAATGATTGTCCAAGACTTTTTGGAGCTCTAGAGAAATAGATGATTCCAATGTGGAAACATCTAGTGAACATAATTGTGCAATTACACCTCTTTGCTCCTTTTTTAGAAGCTTTGTCATGCCATTATAGCTGATTATCTTTCCTGGTTTCCCTGCAATACCCCTTAATTCAACTTCCTTCCCTTCCACAGAAAATTTCATGAAAAGTTCTTGAAAATTAAAAGCTATTGTACCCAAGGATTGTAGCCATTGGACTCCTAGTACAACATCAGCACCACCCATTGGAATGGAAAGCATTGGGCTAGTCAATACATATTCTCCCATGGATAGCTTGATATTATGGCACTTTCCCGAACAATTTATTGTTCCTCCATTTGCAATCATCACTTGACACTCTGGTGCTGGATATAGGAAGCAATTCAATTCTTTTGCTACCCTACAATGAATAAAATTGTGGGTGCTTCCTGAATCAATCAACACTATTACCTTTTTCTTCTTGATTTTTCCTTCTATCTTGATAGTTTGAGGAGTGGTAATCCCTGCCAATGCATTACAAGATATGGTCAGATTTATTTCTTCTTCATCTAGGCTTTGTTCCTGGAGTATATCTTCTTCTTTTGACCTTTCTTGTTCCTTTTCTTCTTCCTCTTCACAATCTATGTAGAATAATTTGTTCTCAGCACACTTGTGACCTTTAGTGTATTTGCTATCACAACTGTAACAAAGCCCTTTTTCTATTTTTTCTTCCAATTGTTGTGGTGTCAACCTTATAGGTTGTGGAAGGCTAGGGGTAACAACACTTCCATCTTTATAGTTGTGAGTGGTATGCTTCCTGGTTGCCATGATTTTTCTTTCCATTTTCTTGCTAACCTGAATGCCTTCTCTAATGAATCAGGTTCCCAAAGGCGAACATCATGTTGGATATTATCCTTTAAAGTCCCTAGAACACATCAATCCTATGCTCCTCTGGAATATTTTTTACCTTATGTTCAATTTTTGGAACTCCTCAATGTGCTCCATTATTGAACCCTTTTGTTTGAGACTTATCAATTGGCTAAAAAAAGTGTTGCTTTTTGTATCCTCATAATGTGCTGTCAAGTCTCCCGTAAAATTTCCCAAGTGCCAATTTTTTTACGAGAGAAAATCCATTGATACCATACAAACTTATTTGGTTCCAAATATAAAGTTGCAATATGTAACTTTTGTGTGTTTTGCACATTATTGAGATCAAAAAATTGGTCCATCTGTAATATCCTTGTTGTGGGATCCTTGCCATCAAACTTCCTCATATCAATTTTTGGAATATGGTGGGTCTTTGATCCCACATTAGAGTCTATGAAATCATGATTAGCATTTCTTTTGTTCGCATCATGAGTTTCCTTTACTACCTTTTCACCATCAGAAAGTATTTCTTGTAGAAAATTTGTCAAATATGTCTTCAAATTTGCCATGTCTCTCTTCAAATTTGTCTTCAAATCTATCTTCAAATCATCCAACTTAGCTTCCATAGCCTTTATGTTAGATTCCATGCCATTTATCTTAGCTTCTGTTAGCTTTTGTGCAAGTAACACTTGTTGCACTTGGTCTTGTAATTTTGATATATCATGTACCATTTCTTCGTCTTCTTCATGAGTCGTGCTAGAGCTTTCAGGTTGCTTACTAGGTGTTTGCATTTTCTTTCCTCGGGGCATCAATTACTGATATTAATGGTCTACCATGCCCTTTGAATTCCTTCAAAATAAATTTTCAAACCAAGCTTAAGCAAAAATTTAAAAAAATCTACACACCTTTTTTCACTTTGTAGGAGCTCGATATTGTCTCTAATGTATCTCTATACTTTTGGATCATCCATTTCTGAAATTGCAACCTGCAATAGCCCTCTGTGTCCTCTTTCCAATGCCACCAGTCTGATCCAAATTGCATTCTCCAAGGAAGAGTTATGCAAAATCTCCTACAGTGACCTGATTATAGACTAGTTCAGTAGAGCAAACTTGTATGACGTGCCACGAGTCACTGTTTCAACCTTTGGCTCTGAAAAATATATAGAAGAAGCTACAATCCGTTCTCTTTCGGTAGCTTCTTACGAAATTTCAATCAGATGCTCAAAGTGATGGGGCCAGCCCACGTGGTCCCGCTGTCACTCCTTTCCACTTGGTGTTGTATCATCAGTTGATATTTATGTTAACTAGATTTTGGATAGATATAACTTGATTTTCAATCTGGGCTCAATTAATAGGTTTTACGGTATGGTATGTTGGTTGTATGTGGAGAGGACACCTATACCGTGTTGGAATTCTAAACCTCGCCTTGGTATAGGGTTTTCGCCACCCTTGCATTCATTTGGTTTTGTATTACCTCTGGTTCCTCCGTCTGCGAGCTCTCGGCGATTTGGCGATTTCACTGTGATTTTCTTCTGTGTTGCTTCGTATTTGTTTGAAGCTCATCCTCCTGGTTCTCTGTGATACGAGTTGGTAGTCTGCAAGTTTTCGATGTGGGTTCTTTTAGTTGGTCTGGGGTTTTGTTGCTCCGACTCTGTTGAGCTGCATGCTCGCGGCGGTCTTCACGGCTCCATTTGTTCGGAATCTATTGTGGAAGTGTCTCGGTCATCTGTGGAACTGTGGAATCCTGATAAGGTTTGTTTCTCTACTTGTGTCTAGACTATTCCTGAGTTTTTTGTTGTCGATTTTTTTAATGGGTCTCTGCCTCTGTGCGTCCTCTGCTCGATTTGTTATCTGGGTTTTCACTATTGTTACCTCTGTGTGTTGGTTTATGAGAATGTGGTTCCCGATCTCGTTCTATAGCACCGGTTCAGCTCATGCATGGTCTTGGCAAACCAATGGTGTCGTTCTTCGTTGATTCCTCCGCCAATGCGACTGGTAAGCTTTCCTTCTCTACTATTTTGTTTTACTTGTTCCTCTTTCTAGTTCTAACATCTTCAGCTCCTTGTGAGCAGGAAGACAATCTGAGGTTGCAGTGGTCACGGCTCCTCTGATAGGTAAGCGGAACCCAATGTAGTTTTTTTGCTTGTTCAAAATAAAATTTGTTTAATTTCCTGTATTTTCCTTCCACTATGATTTAACTCTCGTCCTTTGGTTTCTCTTGCAGGTGGAGCAACCGAGGGTTTCGGTGCTTGGACCTCTAACTATTCGAGGGAATTTCGGGTAGCATTGTTCTATTTTCTTGTAGTTTGTTTGCTTGAGTCTTTTGGCGTATGGTTTGGTATTGTTGTTGGCCTTGAGCCACTGTTTATGTTTCGTTCTGTTGATGTACAACGTCTTTGTCGAGTCGTAGGAATGGGTTTGGGAATTTATGGGGTTTCAATTTATGTTGATAATGATTACAGTTCCCAAATCTGTGAACTGGTTCGTTCTTAAGTTTTTAAACACAAAATCTAAATGGACAATAACTTGCGATGACTGTGTATGAACTATCTAGAATTGAATTTTTGGTTATGCTTTTAAAATTCGCATACCTGGGTTTTATTGTGATTGTTCTCTTCACTGTAATGGCAAACTCTGTTTTTTCGTATATAGAAAATTGTATGGACGATTCCTGGTTGCGTGTTTGGTTACTCTGTTGGTGTTTCCTGTAGATGAGCATTGTTACTCCTCCTAATTTAATGAACTCTGCATTCAGATGTCTCCCTTTTTTATTTAAATTCTATAACCATGCATTTATGACATTCACACAGTAATTCAATATAAAAATACTTCTGAAATGAATAGGACGCTATGAGGATATGTGCGCACAGAAAATTTGTATATTTTTTCTCAATACTTCTCTCTCAGTCCGAACCCCTGTATTGTGCTTTGTTTCATTATTTAATAGCATTGTTACAAACTTCTCTAACTGCTATTAGTTTGTTCAGTTTGTTCAATTAGTTATAGTAGTTAGTTTCCATACGGAACTTTGTGTGATTTCTAGTACATTTTCTTTTCATGCCTTTTTACAACAGTAACTTAACTGTTTGAAACAATGACTATAATCTAATTATTACTACTCCTAATTACAACTTATTACAGTAATCTTTAAGTAACTTGATAAAAGAAAAGGAAAGAACAAAAAAAAAGTATGTTTCCCGCTAAATGAATCAATCTCTTTGTCCTCTTCAGAAACCATATTCCCTCACTTTTGTCTTTGCCCTATCAGCTAGATGCTCCTGCATGAGGCTCCCGAGGTAAAATAAATTCATGGCTCCATTCCATGAGCTCCTCCATCGAATAGCCAGCCTTCCGTATCTATGTCGCGTCGAGCCATGAGCTGTCCTCCATTGGACGGTCTCTCCACTTGACGAGATATCACAGATAGTCCTTCCTACGTGTCTTCTTGGCTACGTGTGTGCTGAGAATTGGTTCAATCTCATGGGATTGAGCCAAAGGCATATGCCTCATCCAAGAACCGTCTCCAACTTGGGTGTCCCGTTCTGGCCGTACCACACTGTCTTCCTTTGCTTGGGCAGTATATGGGAACAGATCTGCCACATTGAAAATAGGTGATATACCTATATTAGGTGGCAGTTGAATTTCATAGGCGTTGGTTGAGAATTTATGCAAGATCTTGCAGGGACCAATTTTTTTAAACTTTAATTTATTATACGTACCCTTAGGAAACCGTTCCTTGCGCAAGTGCGCAAGGACCTCATCTTCGACATTGAATTGTACTTCCCTTCACCTTGAATCTGCTTGCTCCTTGTATTTCTGTACGATGTCTTTCAATTTTAATTTTACTTGTTCATGTAGTTCTCTCATTGCTTCAGCAAAATCTTCTCCATCTGCGCTTCTTCGTTCTAATTTTCCTAAATCTCGCAATTCATGTATTCCCCGGGGGTGCATGTCGTACAAGATTTGGAATGGGCTATGTCTGGTGCTATAATTGGGCGAATCGTTATAAGCGAATTCCGCCTGAGCGAGAGCACGATCCCCAAACCATGAATTTTCCCCAGTCAAACTCCGTAATAAATTTCCCAAACTCCTGTTCACCACTTCCGTTTGCCCATTAGTCTGCGGATGATACGCAAAGCTGAAATTCAGTCGCGTGCCCAACTTTTTCCACAGGGTGCACCAAAAGTGTCTTGTGAATTTTACAACCCTGTCAAAAACAATAGAATTGGGTAGGCCATGTCTCTAACAAATTCCGTGAAAAACAGGTGAGCTACATACGTGGCATCACTAGTTTTCTGGCAAGGAATAAAAAGAGCCATTTTTGAAAATCTATCTACCACCACTATCACTGAATCATACCCCCGCTGCGTTCTAGGCAGTCCCAAGACAAAGTCAATGCTGACTGAGTCCCATGGCCTGCTCGGAACAGGTAGTGGCGTGTAAAGTCCGGTATTCTGACTATGTCCTTTCGCCAGTTGGCAGATTTTACACCTATTCACATATCGTTGGATATCCCTACACATTCTGGGCCAGTAGTAAAAGTGTCCGAGCTGTTCCAAATTTTTCTCTATGCCAAAGTGACCGGCTAGACCACCACTATGTTTCTCCCATACAATATTTTCTCTCATCGAACAGTCCGGGATACATAACTGTCCACCTCTGAACAATAGTCCTTCCTGCAAATTGTAGTCCACCCATGGACTTATATTCCTTAACACGGGACTTTGGCATGCTTCAAAGGCTTCTTTTAAGTCTATGTCGGTCTGGTACAAATCCTTTAGATGTTCGAATCCTATCACCTGTATTCTGGTTTCCTGTAAGAGCAAAGCTCTTCTGCTCAAGGCATCTACCACTTTACTGGCTTGCCCACTAATGTGCTTTAGCATGAAGGTGAAACTCTGCAAGTATTCTACCCATTTTGCGTGCTTATGGTTCAACTTGTGTTGTTGCATTACATATTGTAACGCTGAATTATCAGAAAATAATACAAACTCGTTGCCCAGCCAGTAGTGTCTCCAATGCTTTAAAGCTTGGACCATGGCATAAAATTCCTTATCATACAAGGAGTATTTCTTCTTGCTTTCATTTAATCTCTCACTAAATAATGCCACTGGTCTATCTTCCTGACTAAGCACAGTGCCAATAGCTGTCCCACTTGCGCCACATCGAACTTGAAAAAGTTTGTTGAAGTCGAGTAGTCTCAAGATTAGTCTCTCCGTAATCTTTCATTTTAAAAGCTGAAAGTTGTCCTCTGCTGCACTGGTCCAACAAAAAGGCTGACTGGCCTTCTTGATGGTGTCTAGCATTGGTGCACAGGTTTCACTGAAATTTCTAATAAACTTCCGATAAAAACTTACCAATCTGTGAAAGCTACGTACCTCAAACAAGCTCTTAGGTGATGGCCAGTTGATGATCGCTATGATCTTTTCTAGATCCATCTTCAATTCATTTTCTGTGACTGCAAACCCCAAGTAAATCAGTTCCTTCTTCAGGAAAGTACATTTTTTAAGTTTATCAGCAGTTTGTTCTGCTGTAATTTATTTAGCACTCTTCAAACATGCTGAAGGTGTTCTCCCTTCGTTTTGCTGAAAATTAAAATATCGTCAAGATAAACTATCACAAACTTGACAATAAATTCTTTTAACATTTCATTCATCAACCTCATAAAATTACTAGGAGAGTTGCTCAAACCAAACGGCATGACTAGCCACTCGTACAACCCTTCATTGGTTTTGAAGGTTGTTTTCCATTCATCTCCCTCTCTGATCCTGATCTGATGATATCCACTCTTCAAATCAATCTTCGTAAAGTAGGCTGATCCACTGAGACAATCCATCATGTCATCCATTATGGGTAGGATAAATCTATACCGAATAGTGATTTTATTGATGGCTCGTGAATCCGTACACATCCACCATTCTCCTCCCTTCTTAGGTGTGAGTACTATTGGTACCACACAAGGGCTCAAACTTTCTCTGATCAGTCACTTATCCAACAACTCTTGCAGCTGTTTATGAATCTCTTCATTGTCTTTCGGGCTCATTCTATATGTTGCCTTGCTCGGTAGACTTGCTCCAGGTATGAAATCGATATGATGGCTAATGCTCCTTCTGGGAGGCAAATTATCTGGTAAATCGTCGACCACAATGTCCTTAAATTCTTCCAACAGCTCTTGAATCTTTGTAGGCAATTCTGACTTTTCTGTGTTCAGTGATACTGCTTTTGTCCTCCTTACAACCGCATAATTCACCTCGTTTTCTTCAATCTTCTTAAAAAACTATTTTCCTCCTATTAACAATGCTTTCGTTCCACTTGATTTTGTTGCATCCTCCTCCTTGATGGGTACAAGCGTATGTTTGACTCCATCTTTCAAAAAATTTTAACAATTCGTTTTCCCATCATGTGTCACCTTCCGGTCATACTTCCACGGTCTTCCTAGCAGTATATGGCATACGTCCATTGGCATAATATCACAGACAACTTTATCTTGGTATTTTCCAATGTGAAATTCAACCTCACATTGTTCATCAACTAATAATTGGTGGCCTTTCTGTAGCCACAACACCTTGTAAGGTGTGGGATGTTTAAGCCACTTTAATCCCAGTTTTTCCACCATCTTAGTGGCAACTAAGTTATCTGTACTCCCACTGTCTATGATTAATTTACAACACTTCCCATGTAATTTGCAAACTGTTCGGAACAGTGCCTTCCACTGGTTCTGCTCAACGATCTCCTTTGCTAGCTTCAACAACACTTTATTTAAAACTAATGCCTCTCCTATTTCTACCACATTTTCTACTTCCTGAGGCTGTGCTTCAGCTTCCTCAGGCTGCGCAAAAAATGCTCCCCTCTAGCCAGCATGCTCAGTTCCAGGCATTCGAAGGATCTGTGCCCCCACTTATGGCACCTGTAGCACTAGACATTGGTCCCCCTTCCGCGACCATTTCCTCTTCCTCGTTGATATGGCCGACCTCCTCTAGTGCTATCTCCCTTCTCTGTTGTAACTGAAGCTCTGGAGCTGCTACCTTCCTCGTTGCTAGTAGCAGTTCTTCCTCTACCGTAGAACTGTCCTCGTCCTCTGCCATTTCCTCATCCTCTCCTATTGTTCTGTTTCCTGTTAATTTTTTTCTTCAGCCTTTACAACACTCTGAAAGGCTTCTTCTATATTTAATGGAGAGAGAATACTAATCTCATCCAGTATTTCCATCCTCAAGCCATTCACATACCTCGTTGTCTTCTCTGGAGTATCATCAGTATAACCAACCCGCAAATTTACACGATAAAACTCCTCTGTGTATTCCTTTACGGTCATACCTTTCTGCCTTAAATTCTGCACTCGTCGATAAAGTTCAACTTGATAGTCTTTAGGTAAAAACCTGCCCTTCAATTTTGCCACCATTCTTGGCCACTTCTTTATCGGTAGCTTGTTCATCCTCTTCTTGTCCGCTTGGACACTATCCCACCATAAAGCAGCGTGTCCTTTTAACTTGGTTGCAGCAAATCTAACTCTTTTGTCCTCACTGACCTCTTCGTTTTCAAAATACTTATCTAACTCACTTACCCAATCTAGCAGAACATCTGCGGATAGACTGCCATCGTAGTTAGGGATCTCAGGTTTGGGTTTGTTGCTAGCTAACAGTACTGATCTCAACAATTTTATCACCACGGCTTCTTCCTCCAATCCTTCCATAGCAGTTGCTGCTTCTTCTTCACTATCATCCCCAAGTTTTGGGTCTCTTCTCCTTCCTGCCTCTACTGCTTCTAAGCGAGCAGTAAGGACTCTCAACTCTTCTCTCAAGCCCTCGTATACTCCTCTGCGTACACCTCTTCCATGTCCCTGTCTTTGAACTTCCATCTCTTTTTTTTAATTTCCTTCTCTGATACCACTTGATGGGGCTAGCCCACGTGGTCCCGCTGTCGCTCCTTTCCACTTGGTGTTGTACCGTCAGTTGCTATTAATGTTAACCGGATTTCGGATAGATATAACTTGATTTTCAATCTGGGCTCAATTAATAGGTTTTACGGTATGGTACGTTGGTTGTATGTGGAACGGACACCTATACCATGTTGGAATTCTAAACCCCGCCTTCGTATAGGGTTTTTTCCACCCTTGCACTCATTTGGTTTTGTATTACCTCCGGTTCCTCCATCTGCGAGCTCTCGGTGACTTGGCAATTTCATTGTGATTTTCTTCTGTGTTGCTTTGTATTTGTTTGAAGCTCGTCCTCTTGGTTCTCTGTGATACAAGTTGGTAGTCTGCAAGTTTTCAATGTGGGTTCGTTTAGTTGGTCTGGGGTTTTGTTGCTCCGAGTCTGTTGAGCTGCATGCTCACGGCGGTCTTCATGGATCCATTTGTTCGGAATCTGTTGTGGAAGTGTCTCGGTCGTCTATGGAACTGTGGAATCCTGGTAAGGTTTGTTTCTCTGCTTGTGTCTAGACTGTTCCTGAGTTTTCTGTTGTCGATTTTTTTAACGGGTCTCTGCCTCTGTGCATCCTCTGCTCGATTTGTTATTTTGGATTTCACTATTGTTACCTTAGTGTGTTGTTTTATGAGAATGTGGTTCCCGGTATCGTTCTACAGCACTGGTTCGGCTCATGCATGGTCTCGGCAAACCAATGGTGTCGTTCTTCGTCGATTCCTCCGCCAATGTGACTAGTAAGCTTTCCTTCTCTGCTATTTCGTTTTACCTGTTCCTCTTTCTGGTTTTAACGTCTTCAGCTCCTTGTGAGTAGGAAGACAATCTGAGGTTGCAGTGGTCACGGCTCCTCTGATAGGTAAGCGGAACCCAATGTAGTTTTTTTGCTTGTTCAAAATAAAATTTGTTTTAATTTCCTGTATTTTCCTTAAACTGTGATTTAAATCTCATCCTTTGGTTTCTCTTGCAAGTGGAGCGACTGAGGGTTTCGGTGCTTGGAACTTCGACTATTCTAAGGGAATTCCGGGTAGCATTGTTCTATTTTCTTGCAGTTTGTTTGCTTGATTCTTTTGGCGTATGGTTTGGTATTGTTGTTGGCCTCGAGCCACTGTTTATGTTTCGTTCTGTTGATGTACAACGTCTCTGTCGAGTCGTAGGAGTGGGTTTGGGAATTTATGGGGTTTCAATTTATGTTGATAATGATTACAGTTCCCAAATCCGTGAACTGGTTCGTTCTTAAGTTTTTAAACACAAAATGTAAATGGACAATAGCTTGCGATGACTGTATATGAACTATCTGGAATTGAATTTTTGGTTATGCTTTTAAAATTCGCATACCTAGGTTTTATTGTGGTTGTTCTCTTCACTGTAATGCCAAACTCTGATTTTTCGTATATAGAAAATTGTATGGACGATTCCTGGTTGTGTGTTTGGTTACTCTGTTGGTGTTGCCTATAGATGAGCGTTGTTACTCCTTCTCCGAATTTAACGAACTTTGCATTCGGATGTCTCCCTTTTTGATTTAAATTCTGTGACCATTCATTTATGAAATTCATAGAGTAATTCAATATAAAAATACTTCAGAAATGAATAGGACGCTATGAGGATATGTGCACAGAAAATTTCTATATTTTTTCTCAATACTTCTCTCTCATTCTGAACCCTTGTATTGTGCTTTGTTTCACTATTTAATAGCATTGTTACAAACTATTGTAACTGTTGTTAGTTTGTTCAGTTTGTTCAATTAGTTACAGCAGTTATTTTCCATACGGAACTTTGTCTGATTTCTAGTACATTTTCTTTTCATGCCTTTTTACAATAGTAACTTAACTATTTGAAAACAATGACTCTAATCTAATTATTACTACTCCTAATTACAACTTATTACAGTAATCTTTAAGTAACTTGATAAACGAAAAGGAAAGAACAAAAAAAAAACAAGTATGTTTCCCACTAAATGAATCAATCTCTCTGTCCTCTTCAGAAACCATATTCCCTCACTTTTGTCTTTGCCCTGTTAGCTAGATGCTCCTGCATCACAAAGAGAAAGTTATGATGATTTTCCATAGGTCACCTGTTTGGAATGTAATTCAGGAGATTGCAAAAATACCAACTTTCGCAGATCATATCTCCGCAAATATAGAGCAAAAAGCTGTGAACTTTGGTTCCGAGGTTCAACGCAATTTCTTCTCAAATGGGTTTTTTGTTTTTAGCTTCGAAAGAGTCGCAGAAAAAAAATTTATAGCGAAAATGCCATGATGACCTATTTGGAGCAGTGAAACCCTAGAATCCAAAGCTCTGATACTAAATGTTATGAAACCAGCTCAAGAAAAAATATAAAAGATAGATCAACACCTTAGAATTCAACCTCTTCGAGGGGGAAACCTCCTTTACATTACATAAATGAACAATTGTTGAATGATTCAAATGAGAAAACCTCCTTTCTATAGATAGGAGTCTAAGGAGTCACAATATAACCCAACCAACCTAACAATAATAATATAAAGCCACAAAAATAACAATAGGGGGATTCTATGGGGCACAATAATAACGATATGGGGACAATAGGGGCACAACAATATTAATAAGGGATACAACTACAATAGTAATGGGGTAATCACTAGTATTATACGGACCAAACATGCCCCTCTCCTTCAAAAAAGTGTTTTCCTCAATGCTTGAGTAGTTCTGGATGTTTCTGTATAAAATTCTCATCCTCCCATGTGGAATCTTCAGTAGAGAATTTTTTCCACTTGATAAGATACTCTGAAATTAATCGATTTCGTAGTTGTCTAGTTCTTGTTTCTGTGACTACTTTCGATCCCAATATAATTTTTCCTTCCTCGTCAAGTTCTAGCAATATTGTTTGAATTGGGAGCTTGTCGCCTATAACCTTCTTCAAACATGAAACATGGAAAACTGGGTGCAATCGAGAAGCTGCAGGAAGCTCCAATTTGTATGCCATAGTACCAATATTTTGCAACACCTTGTCTGGACCACAATACTTTGGTGATAATTTATTATCCTTCTTAGCTTGCTTGAGGGAGATTTGATTATATGGTTGTAGCTGTAGGAATACCCAATTGCCTACATCAAAACTTCTTTCACTGCGATGTTGATCTCCCTGTTGTTTCATTCTATTTTGTGCCAACACGAGGTTATCCTTTAAGAG
>APFE030229198.1:19260-40495 GCA_000404065.3 Pinus taeda
GGAACTCTTCAATGTGCTCCATTATTGAACCCTTTTGTTTGAGACTTATCAATTGGCTAAAAAAAGTGTTGCTTTTTGTATCCTCATAATGTGCTGTCAATTCTTCCGTAAAAATTACCCAAGTGATAATTTTTTTTACGAGAGCAAAGCCATTGATACCATACAAACTGATTTGGTTCCAAACATAAAGTTGCAATACGTACCTTTTGTGTGTTTTCCACATTATTGAGATCAAAAAATTGTTCCATCTATAATATCCATGTTGCGGGATGCTTGCCATCAAACTTCCTCATATCGATTTTTGGAATATCGTGGGCCTTTGATCCCACATTAGAGTCTATGAAATCATCACTAACATTTCTTTTTTTCGCACCATGAGTTTCCTTTACTACCTTTTCACCATTAGTAAGTATTTCTTGTAGAAAAATTATCAAATTTGTCTTCAAATCTACCATGTCTGTCTTCAAATCTGCCATCTCTCTCTTCAAATATTTCTTCAAATCTATATTCAAATCGTCCATCTTAGCTTCCACACCCTTTATCTTAGATTCCATGCCATTTATCTTAGCTTTTGTGGAAGTGACACTTGTTGCACTTGGTCTTGTAATTTTGATATATCATGTACCATTTCTTCGTCTTCTTCATGAGTCATGCTAGGGCTTTCAGGTTGCTTACTAGGTTTTTTCATTTTCTTTCCTTTTGGCATCAGTTACCAATAGTAATGCTCTACTATACCCTTTGAATTCCTTCAAAATAAATTTTCAAACCAAGCTTAAGCAAAAATTAAAAAAATCTACACACCTTTTTTCACTTTGTTTGAGCTCAATATTGTCTTTGATGTATCTTTGTACTTTCAGATCATCCATTTTTGAAATTGTGACCTGCAATATTCCTCCGTATCTTTCCAGTGCCACCAGTCTGATCCAAATTGGATTCTCCAAGGAAGACTTATGCGAATTATAGACTAGTTCAATAGAGCAAACTTGTACGACGTGCCATGAGTGACTGTTTTAACCTTTGGCTCTAAAAAATATATACAAGAAACTACAGTCCATCCTCTTTCTTTACCTTCTTACAAAGTTTCAATCTGATGCTCAAAGAAAGAGTTATGATGACTTTCCCCAGGTCACTTGTTTGGAATGTAATTCAGGAGTTTGCAAAACGTCCAACTTCCTCATATCATATCTCTACAAATATAGAGCGAAAAGCTTTGAAATTTGTACCCAAGGTTCAGCCTAATTTCTTCTCAAATGGTTTTTTTTTTTAGCTTCTGAAACATCGCAAAAAAAAAGGTATAGCAAAAATTCCACAATGACCTATTTGGAGCAGCGAAACCCTAGAATCCAAAGCTCTAATACCAAATGTTATGAAACCAGCTCAAGAAAAAGATAGAAAATATAGATCAATGCCTTAGAATTTAGCTTCTTCGAGGGGGAAACCTCCTTTACATTACATAAATGAACAATTCATGAATGATTCAAATGACAAAACCTCCTTTCTATATATAGGAGTCTAAGGAGTCACAATATAACCCAGTCGACCTAACAATAATAATATAAAGCCACAAAAATAACAATAGGGGGACTCTATGGATCACAGTAATAACTATATGGGGACAATAGGGGCACAACAATATTAATAATGGATACAACTACAATAGTAATGGGGTAATCACTAGTATTATAGGGACCCAACATTCTCTCTCTATTAGTTTGTCTTGGTACTGCTTGTGAGCTCTTACAACTAGGGTGTTCGAGGGATGAATTTCTCCATGGATATGGTTGGGTAGAAAATTAGTTGATTCAAATGATTTGGTTATGGAATCATAGATCGAGCATATTTTCAGTGATTTGAGTTGAATATCTCATTAGGTATAAATTTAATCATCTTGAAATTTTAGTATAGTATTAGCATAATGTATTTAAGAAATTTAAATTGGTGTATGCATGTAATTTTTGTTTTATCTTATGTTATCTGAAATCTTTTTGACTAAGTTGACAAGGGTAGTCTATATGTATGGATTTTTAGAACTCGAGTTAGAATAATTATTGGTGTAGTTTATTGTACCAACCTTGTTAATGTAGCAAATTAAGGACGAAAATCCAAATACTGCTAAAAATCATTACAATAGAGAATTGCCAAAGATGTTGGATAAGAGTCTCACAATTTATGGTTTTGTTTCATTCTAATCAAAATATGTAAATAGATGCATTTTTAGAAATGGTTTCAGGATATATTTGTAAAGTTTTTGGAAAAATACCTTAATGAATAGTGATATTATTTTTATTATGTATAAATAATTATGCGTGAAAATGTTCTAACTTGCAACGTACCTAGAGGAATTATTGAGTCGACATAAATCTTTTGCAAGAGTTATCAATCTATCCATTTTTGTTTCCTTTTCCTTTTCCTCTTCTCCTAAGTAATTTTTTGAAATTCATTTCAATTATCTAAATTTCAATACTATCTTCCACCTTTTATAAATTTAATATTCTTCATATTCTGGAGTAAATATGTTACACACCTCCTTGACACATTCTTAAAAACCACATATTATGTTCCTTCAATAAATTTAATTGTGATTAAATTTACATTCAATAGTTATCCCATGCATCTGTATATAATCATCTCATTAACGTAGTTAATTCTTCTCATGTGTAGTGGTCACATGCAAATTACTCCATTCGTCACATGTGCCATATAACTCCTTGGTCCAATATTAATAATTACCTACTATGCTTCCATCACTAAATCTACACTTGGACTCAATATTGGTCACATACATAAGTATTCAATCATCCTCATAAAGATAACACATATAACTATACACATATTCTGAGAGATTCAACAACATAAAAAATAAGGAGTAAACATATAGTACATCCCATGCAAGTGATTCAGATGAGAGAAATTGGAAAGAATGTTAACTAGAGAATCAGGCACCCCCACCCAACCTAGAAATGACTTCATCCAGTTCACACCCGAGCCAAGAGTTCTTGCCATGTATCAGCTGCCTCATGTTCATATATTCAATCAATATTTAATACCCTCTTTCATGATATGGTTTCCATCAGTGACATCCCACTTTTATGGATGAGACATTTTTAGATGCAGAAACTCAATTTTGTTTGTTACATGAGCAGCCACAGGTTAATGTTGCTTGCGCTTTAACTATGATTCCTCAGTTTCCAGATTATTTAAATAATAGGAATAAATGCATGTTCTTTGAATGCATTTTTGTTCTTGTCGAACACTTTCTTCCTGCAGTTTCCCAACATTAGTCACAACAAGTCAAACTAGCACATTTGACCAATCAACATGCATAAAATTTCATAATAGGTTAGCTCACACATAACCAAAAAAATAATAACCCATATGTAACCATCATAAATCAGGATCATATGTCATATGGATACTATGATTGAAACAAAATACTGATACTTATCCTTAGTTTCCACCTTTGTCTGTCCTTTGTATGCACTCTAGATTAATTGCCACACCAGGAAATCATCCAATGGCTTCTCCTCAACCATGTGCACCTACACATGGTTTGCATGACACATATACCTCTACACATGTCATACATAATATTTCACTTCATTCATCCATACAAATAGCATATCTACCATTTGTACACAATACCACCTATGCACATGTACCCAATCTCGACTTCCCATAGCATCACCTGCATGACATATACTTCATCCACATGTTTTCATCCATGTTAGTATTATGCCAAAAATTCTTGTATTGTTTCATTCACACTACCTTTAGGTAAGTCAATCAAACCATGTTTGGATTTTCGATTAGAGAATAAGGAATTCATGGACCCGTTTGACTTTTGTAACCAAAGCATAACTAAAAATTTTTATGTTAAGGTATTCAAGTGATTTTATTTAGCTAATATTTTTCATGTATCTTGTGGTTGCAGGGAATTTTCAACAAATCATAACGTATATGCATAATACAACTTTACAAAACCCATAATTTTGAGTTTTAGGATTGAATCTGTCCCATAGATAAGGTTTTAATAACAACATAATATGACCTCTACTTAATCATAAAGTACACTATTGACTATGATAGTTTGTCTAGTATGGAATCCAATGTTATATTTTAAGTTTAATAAAAATATTAACCTTGTCTTTAGCTAAGAAAATAATTGTTTCGTACTCAAAAGTACTCCACACATAACCTAATTATGCCATCTGTTTTCATGGTTTCTCTTTTTTATCCAAAGCTAATTGAACAATCAACATGTATGTACCCACATCTATGCATAAATCATAAGTGAAGGTTACAATGTTCTCCATTACACACCATCCAAGTTTTTAGCCATTATGTGTACTAGTGTGTGTATCGAGGTCATTTACATGTTTACACCTCACCTTAAGCATTAAATGATCCTTGGCAGATAAGAGAATATAGCCTATATATCCATTATCAAATTTGTTTATGCAATACTTGTTATGTTGTATTATTCAGAACCAAACAACACTATTAATGCAATCTGATAGGCAAACCTCTCCAAGTTTTTTTGATAGGAAATAGTGGTACAAAATATTCATTTCATATTGTACGGTTTTCCATTTATTTTAATAGGTTGCTAGATACCCAATATCTTTGTGCACAACAATCCTGATTACCAATGCCACTTAGTCATCGTCTTCTTAATTTAACAATAAGTTGTTGCAAGATTTCTTGTCCTCTTTCTTCCTTGTCTAGAACATTTTATATGTTTCATTTTACTTGATGAATGGATTATTTTACTACCAATCTAAGATCCTTTGATTATCATACGTTGTATTAATGTGAAACATTTTGGTTTACCCAATATTGGTTTATTAATTAATATCAGTCATGTTCTGAATCTAGTGCACAATTCCTACTAGTCATTAGAATGCTCTGAATTTCTCTAATGCATCAAGCACCACCATATCTAGTCTTCATGTATACTTTTTTCGTATAAAGTAGAAGCACACAGATCATTTTAATCTTATCACTTCCCACAAGAAGTAAATTTGTAAGATCTTCAATCATTCGATAGATTGGAAAGGTTCCTATTTGTGAGATATTACCAACAAAACCCCATTTATATCTAGATGGATATGTACATTAAGGTACACCTTAAGTTGCAAAATTTCACCCATCATAATTTGAGTGAGTTGTTTGCAAGGTGCTCTGAAAATTAATATTGTCTTTCTACTATTAACCGAAAATAACTAGGAGCTTCTTTCACACTCCCATTATGTATTTACAGCAGATGTATTTTTTGTGTCATACCTAATGACCTTCTTATTAGAGCCATAAATTTATTAATCTATAATGTCTCCTTCCACATGTATACCATGAGTTTTATTATATGTGTGCATACACTTCAAAACTTTGTCCCTAGTTGAGTATATATCCCTCTTACATCTCTTAGTTATAATTATTGAGATGTTGCTTTACTCAAAAGAAACATGTAGGTTCCAATCTATGCATGTCCAAATATGGGTGTTGTTACTCAATAAATGAATAATTACCTAGTAAGGTTTAGTTCCTTTCAATATTGTATATTTGAAGTGTGTTCTCCTAAAGAGTGAATTTAAATGGTTCAACTAGTGGCAAAACCACATCCAAAAATGAACTTTATCATTACATGTATATGTGCAAAAGTATTAATTCGAAAGAAACTTTTAAAAATATGTAGTCTCATACCATCTACAGAGACTTGTCTTAACGATATTCCATGGGAAACTTCATGAATTGATACTATTTAAGGAATCCCTCATAACATGTTTTAGCATGGAAACCAACTAATTAACCATAAA
Organism: Pinus taeda; assembly: GCA_000404065.3. NCBI lineage: Eukaryota > Viridiplantae > Streptophyta > Pinopsida > Pinales > Pinaceae > Pinus > Pinus taeda. The sequence goes on from APFE030229198.1 coordinate 25,074, forward strand.
TTTATTGTTAATGTTGATAGAATGTCATGAACTTCCTTCATGTGATTTATATAGATCCCCTCTATATACATTTTATTTTTTATTTTACCTCATGTTGGTCATCATTTATAGAAAGAGCACTTGTTATTTTATCTATTGTTTTTTGCTAGTTACCCCATAAGAGATGAACATGTCTTCCCTTCCTATTTCATCCTCTATGTAAGAATAAATTTATTCCATTAAGTTATGTACTTGAATGTACTTATCTTTACTAGCATTAGTTAGTATTTATATTTATTTTTTCCACTCTATCCTTTCATCGCAATCATACAACTCATGATTTATTTTTAATAAGTGCAAAGTAATTTGATGACAATAGGGAAGGAGAAAGAGATTATTACAGAGTTAAATATAGGATTTAACTTTCTTTATGCATCATTTCCTATACCACAAAAACCCATCATCCAAACTTTCACTACAATAACCATACTTTACGATTATTACAAATGTGTTCATTCCTCCTACTCTACTAGGAACATGTAGTACTATATCAATATATTAAACCCATTTTAAATCATGGTATAGAGTATATGTACCCTAATAACTTAAGTTTTGAAATAACTTCCACACATATAATGAAATAGAAATTTAATCTTCACATAATTCATAACATTCCATAATTAGGCACAAGAAAAGGTAACCTAATTATGGTTGACCATTTCTACCTATTGATATAATCAACATGTTATTGGTTGTTGTTTCCTTGAATTACCCCTTACTCTGCCACAACTCAACATTGCATCATTATTTGTTCCAATATAGCCTTGTTTTCACTATTTTAGATGAGCCTTAGTTGCAGCCCAATTAATCATTTCCATCCTAAAATTAAATCACGACCACTCATACTTAAATTTATGTTCGAACTCTTATCTTAATTCATTATTTCTAGGTATCTATGGTGGCTTGCCCGGTGAGCAAAACTCGTGGGATGTTCAAGTCCCAAATAGTACTTTAATCTATTTGATGATTTTCGTGTGCATGCTCATTCTTATTGCGCACACATACTTATGATAGAGGCAAGAGGCTTTGATGCATTGTTAATTATATTTCATGTTTGCATGCTTTTGTTTTCCTTAATTTACCACTTTTCATAAATACCTAAAGCTTTAAATGAAGACTTTGGTTTTCTTTCTTAAATCACAACTAGTGATAGAAAAATGGGGATTGTAGGAACCTAATTCATGGTATATGTGAGATATGTGGGGGATTGGTATGAAGCTACTGATAGTGTTAGCCAATTCACCAATGTATGTGAGATTAATCCAACACAGACATGAAAAATGCAACACAAGAGGTAGGCAACGCCAAACAAGTAACAAGACATTTGAATAGATAATCCTATTTGAGAAGGACACTTTCCCAATATAATACCAAAACAATGTTTTTCGATGTTGATGATCCTGGTGGGATTATTTCCTCTTAGTTACAGAAAACCACCGGGAATATTCTAATAACTATTGTATTCAAATTTCAAAATATGTCAGTTCATATTCAAAAATATATTGGTTGGAACATATGTTTCAAAAATGGAATTGCTATAAGAATGCACATATAACAATCAAACATAACATAAACAAGTGAAATAACAATGAATATTTTCAAGAACATGAGCATCTACCAAAATAGAAAGTGTGCCACTTGTACATCTTGAAATTTCAATAATCTGACTTTTAATGCAAATTTAAAAGATTCAATGAACTCTCATCGTTAGGCTAAATATGAAATATTAATTCACAGTAGCAACAAATTTATTTCACTTTGATCCAATTCACTGTGGATCACCATTCACTGGCTTTACCATCCCCTGGGAGCTACACTCAGTACAGTCCCTCTGACTTCCTCTCTACCTAGAATGCATCATTTGTAACTAACAGATGGTCAACACCAAGCCTAACACGTGCCACTTTCTACCTTGAAGTGCCAACATTCAAACATCCAACATTAACACAAACACGCTATGCTAGCGCTGATAAAAAACCAACACACATCAATCAAAATCTCAGAGCCCTCAAATGCATGGTAAGAGGATAACTAGATTGGTGTTCTCATATCAATATCTATCACTCAATAAGGATAAAGATAACAATTATGTAAGAATGAGAATAAGTGTTCTCTAGGTGTAGGTGAGGATAACGTTATCCCACTAAATGCATTCTAGAATATTCTGCAACAAAGATCTCTTTAGAAAATAGGTAGGGTCATTAGTTGCAACCCAATAAACCTTCAGATCAATAAATGAGATATGCAGACAATTATCGTTTCAGATCGAAAGGGAAAACAATAGTTGTTATTGTGGATTACAAAAGGAAACAACATTCCTTCAGTGTTTTTCTTCATCAATTCTGAATAGGAAGATGTGTTTATGTTTTCAATCGACCCAGCTTTTATTACTTCATGGTGGTTGTGTTGTAGTCACTTGAACAAGAGATAAAGCTTGGATAAACACTATCCAACCAAAAGATATGAGGGTAAACATTATCCAAACAAATGAATTTGTGGCATGATAACATGGATATCACTAATTTCTTTTATCTTCGGCTCAAAGCAAGGAGAAAAAATGGGTTTTGGAAAGGAAACCACATTTGTCACACTCTCATGAACCTGATCCTTATGAACCTTGCGACTGAAAGGAAATCGTTGTTGTGACTCACCACGATATGCTAAAATATGTGTTAGGAAGTCATGATGCAATAGTAAAAGAATTAATTTATAGTTAATGGAGTTGTAGCAAGCCTTTCTGCTTCTGAGATAGAAGTAATTAAGAATATGGAGGGTATTGTTTCCACACTACTCAATCATGGAATTTCATAGGATTTCCATTATCTGCCCAAAGAAATCTGCAGTGTGCTATCATCAGAATGTTAGATACAGGAATATGCAAAGTCAGAAAGCTTTGAGGATATGGGGTTTGTCTTTGTTCCTTCAAAATGAAAAGGAACAGGTGACACTACTTCGCCTAGTGTTGTGTGCAACAAGAAAATTATAGGAGGGTGTTTCTCCTTGACAGAACATGGTCTTAATGACCATCTGATTAATTATCAATCATAGTTACGCATCAAGTCTTTTGGTGCAATGTAGCATCCATAAATCTTGATGTGATGTGACCCCACACAAAAATATAAATAAATAGTGCAATATTCAACAGATGCGGGTTTATAATTTTTTTTATAAATGTAGTTGTTATTTGTTCTTAAAAATATTTTTTGGTGCACCCATATCTGTTACTTCTTACGTTTCTTTATGTATAGAGTTTACAAGTTTGTTTTATATTCTCAGACAACCATTCCTCAACATAGCTTCATGTTAGCTTATCAGTCATAAGTGCTTTGTGAGTTAGAATATGCTCCATATATCCCTCCTCATTAGCACTTTAAAACTTCTCAATAATACAGAAGGAAATCCTACAACCTTTCTGAATCATTTCTGGAAAGGTGTAATGGTCATCGCCCCATACCCTCCCCAAAACCCAACAACAAGATATTGTCTCCCCTACACCTAACTATTGGGAACACCCTGATTTTAAGGGTATTTCTTTGGATATCGAATGCATGGATCTAGTTGTCAGGAAATTGGTAGGGTTTAGCTAATATATGTTCCTCTTATTTCTTTTAATGATGACCTAGATCAAAAGGGTGAGACGAAATGCGGGTCGACAGGAATGACAAACACTGAGCATGATTTCATGAATATAGGAGATCTCAACATACTTGATGAAAGAGTACAAGGAATCTATGATAGCTACTATACTCTTACTCTTCTTACTTCTATGATCCCTTTACATTGTAACATTTATGTTAGCTCTTAATAAAATAACTATATTAATACCTTGGACTTATATTTATCAACATATATTCACATATCTCCCTTATATATCTAAGACTTATTTAGATATTCACATATTAAAGGATTGTAGCTATAATATTCATACCCCATGAATTAATCATATGAGAACCATATAACATACTACACATGGTTTTTGTAGAACACTCCAATCACCATATTTGATTAAACATTTAAATACTTCTCTTAACCCACACTATTCTTTAGTGCTTAATGCATACAGTAATCCTTTAATGGTTCTAAACCTTATGCAATGGTTATTAAAATATGCATACTCTCTCTCTCTCTCTCTAGATATATATGTGTGTGTGTGTGTGTGTGTGGATCATCGATCACCAATGTGGACTTTTAGGTCCAAATTAATACATTCATTTACTATGTTCCACATCAACACTTAACATACATTATATCCAGTGGAAAGAATTAACATGGAATTCAACATGGTAGGATTAGGAATTTTGATTTCCTTCCTTTGATGACCAAACAAGCATTAATATATTTCATACAAACCACAAATTCATGGGTAAATTGCCACCCACCATGTTTTTTCATAACCACATTGTAGTTAGTATTGCCATGTAGTCCCACTTTCATAGGCGAAGGTATTAATGTCATATATTTAACAAGAGCCTTGGTATATGAAATTCAAACCATGATGCATAATGCGTTCATAGATAACACAAGCCACCAACTAATTTTTAAACCTTAATGACATAATTACAAATCATAAAGCAAGTCAAATATTTTAAAGAAACCCTTAGTTCAAAATTTCCTTTGATTTCAAAGTACTCCTAGTCTTACTCTTTATGGATAATAATGCCTTAGGGAACTACTCTAGAACTCATCGGAATATCCTTTACGACCATCCCCTTCGGTGAAATCTCTTAATCGTTTAGGACCTAGTTAAGGACCTACAAGTCATTCATACCATACAAAGGTGAGTTGGCCCTTAGGCCACAATGTTTGAACTTAGATGCTCCAATAACATTTTTCACATACATCCTTCACACATTCTTGAAAACCACATATTATGTTCCTTCACTAAATTTAATTGTGATTAAATTTATATTCAATGGTTATCCCATGCATCTGTATCTAATCATCTCTTTAACATAGATAATTCTACTCATGCATAGTGGTCACATGTATACTCCATTAGTCACATGTTCCATATAACTCCTTGGTACAATATTACTAAATACCTACTATGATCCCATCACTACGTCTACACTTGGATTCAATAGTGGTCACATGCATAAGTATTCAATCATCCTCATAAAGATAACACATACAACTATACACATATGATGAGAGATTCAACGACATAAAAAGTAAGGAGTAAACTAGGAGACATCCCATGGAAGTGATTCAAACAAGAGAAATTGGAAATAATGTCACTTGTAGAATTGAGCACTACCACGAAACCTAGAACTGACTTCCTCTAGTTCACCCTCAAGCCGAGAGTTCTTGCCATGGATCAACTATCTTCTATTGATGTCTTCAATGGGTATTTAACACACTCTTTCATGATATGGTTTCCATTAGCAGCATCCCACATTCATCTATCTTTTTTATCCATTTACCTAGGCTTTTCCCAAAATAATCACCTTTATCTCTTGTGAGGCGTTTCCTCATAAAAGCTTTCCTTTATCTCCTGCAAGGCTTTTATGTTTTTCTTAACTTAACATATTTCTCTAGCTAAGTATCTTAATGGATATTTATCTCCAAATCCATTAATATTATCTATATTTGGAGCTATAATTCTTATCATAAAAGAATTATCCATTCCCCTTCACCAATGGGATTTGACAAGAATCTCATATCCTGGTGTCCATCTTTTCCAAGTAATTAAATTATTTTATTTAATAGTAAATTATTTACTTTCGTTGTTACATATCATACCTAACTTTTCTTCGCTTAGGTCAATATAGTGTTACACACATCGGAGGGGTGTTACAAATTAGTTATTTTTTATGATGGAGAAATTAGTTATTTTTTATGATAGAGTTTCACATTCCCATTTTTATAATAGAATTTCACATTCACATTTTTTTTCTATAAGAGATGAAAACATTATATCTTAAATTTTAAAGTAATTTATATTATATATTTGAATATTTTCTCTAGCCTTAGGTTTAGTGAACAAATCAACACATAGCTTGAATTCTTGTAGAAAGTTGAACAACGGATCCAAGGGAAAAATGAAGTTTAATTATGGTTAAAATGCTTCTATAAGATAATATTAACCTATAAATTTTCATGACCTAAACATTTATTTGAGTCCAAATTACTCTTGGAATAGTGTTATGCTCGTAATTTTTAATTTTCAATGGTTAAAATGCATTTTTCTTATTGTTCAATTGCAATGGTTAGTAATAGTTTTATTTGTTTAATTAGTGCAATCTGAGCATGTTTAATCTACTATATGTAAAAAGTAATTTTCCTACAATTGACTTGCAATGGTTAATAATGTTTTTATTTGTTTAATTGGTGCAATCTAGGTTTGTTTAATTTACTATGGTTCAAACACATTTTTCCTATTGTTGACTTGTGATATTAATATTCTTCATTACATTTTATAAATTTGGACTATGATGTTATTAATGTCTCTCAAACATTCCCACATTTATTTTCCGTGTAATTAAGTAATATGATATTTGAGAGGATATGTTAGATAAAGTAGGTAAATTAAGAGTTTGATTAAATTTCATAAATTCAAGAGTACAAATATGTAGTTATATAAATGTGTAATGCTTGGAGTATGAGAAGGGGTGAGATAGAGAAGAAATAATTTCAAGAAGAGTATGTCAACTGTGTATTCAAAGAAAATGCTCAATTAGCTTAAATTATTATTATATGTATTACTTGTTTAGTTTTTTTATTATAATTTGTGACCATTTCCTTCCAACTCTGCATATGTAGATGCTATTGTATACTTATTCTCTAGATTAAATCTGAAATTAGATATTTGTACATATATTACTATATTTTAAGCATGGAATTGGTGTCTACTAATATGGTCCAAGTTGTGTCATAGTGGTGTAACTTGGTTGAATCAATCTAATCAATATATTTATGCAATCTAAAGGTTCAATTCTCAACTAGCTTAAATGCTCTTGGAATTCCACCTTTATTTTTTTTTAACTTGTGTATACATAACAACAAGAGAACCAAGGCATAGAGTTTTGACTGAAGAGAAATTATTGATTGGAATTCCACCTTTACATTTTTTTAACTTATGTATACATAACATCAAGAGAACCAAGATATGGAGTTTTTAGTCAAGAGAAATTATTGCATGAACTATCCATATTATGAGAAATTAACTTTTTGTGGTTAGTATATATACTATTTACTTGTCTATCAAATATATCAAATTAAAATAGATAGTTCGAATAAATAATGATGGATATAGTTATACCCCACACACTATTTGGATCTAATATAACCTATATGTGTATATACCTATGTTTTTATTGAATCATTATGGCCTCAGATTGCTATAGTTTCCAAGGAAGGGATAGCATGGAGTATTTGAATCGATCTATAGATTGAAGAGTGTAGGATAAATATTTTGTTTGTTTTACATATATTGTCAGGAGAAGTCAATCCTATTTAGAGAACAATAGTCCATGAAAATTTAACCGTTAGCCTATCGTTGGAAGGGGTTTGATATCTTATTTGTTTCCATAGATCTGTGGATAGTCTAAAAATATCAAATTAATCAGTTGAAGTTCAAATTTGTGGTATTATAACCGAATAACCTAGGCCCATCTGTACAAAAGTTACAAAGGGATTGTATGTATAGTGTTAATGACACTCCAGGGTTAATGTGAAGTCCATACATATAAAATGAATTACAGAGCCAATGATAATAACTCTTGATCTTAAATATTGGTTATAAGAATCATCATTAATAGTTTACTTAGTGCTTATCAATTTTGTTTGGAACAAAACTTAAAGTGGTGAAAGGGCCATGGTTTATCCTTGAAGTATAAATTTTAGTTCACATGATTAGTCATAATAATCCATGGGAGGATTTTGATGTATTTGTGTAAGGTTTACCTTTTATAATATTATTGATTCAAATTTATTGAAAATAAATTTAAAATAAAACCAAATAAAAACTACTATTTTGATATTCGATTTTATTATTTTTAATTAATTTTATTAACAATTCACATTTTAACACATGTTTTTCTCAACAAGAAAATAACCAATAGCCTTATATTGATATAATAAAGTGTTTGCATCATCTAAAATTGATCAAAATATCAAATTGTATCATGATATTCCGGTCTTGTTAAAAGAGGCCAAACACTAATCTAAATATAACATATATACCATAAATGTTATAATAATCAATAAGAAACATTGAGGCATTAGTTGCATAAAGAAAAATTAGCATCTGTGAAGAGCCTTAGATAATAGGAAACTACCATGAATCAACTAAACATTTAGCTCGAAATCATTTCACAAATATTGTGCCGATATGAGTCATCAACCCTTTTTTTTGAAAGGGCATCAGTACACCCATTCAATTCCCTGTAGATATATGAAATGTTGATAGAAATGAAGGATTTGTAGAGTTTTTTAAGCCTTTGTTTCCAATGACCCAGAGTGATTATCTGTAGAGAAAATCTCTCATTTATCCATTCCACCACTACTTTGGAATCACCAAAGACATGTAAAGAGTCCAAACCTAATAATTTAGCATATGAAAAAACCCCTCACAAGGTTGATAGATTATCTTTGATATTTGATCTTGGACAACACCCCGATAAAAGATTAGAAAAATGTTGTTGCTCAAAATATATCACTCCACCACAACCACAAATATTAGAGCTAGCAACCTCATTGAAGTATATTCAAGTAAAAATACCAATAGAAATAGGAGTATATAAAATTATGAGCTTACAAGGATGTGTTCTGAGACCCAACTCCAAAAAAAACCTATTATCTTAGCACTAGTCTCTTGATGGCGATTTATTTGTCTTCAAATATTAAGCAATTCCTTGTTCTGCAAATCCCACAGGAAATGTAAATAGGGCTTATCCATTATTAATATTGGTAAGCATCCATTCGTTGAAAAAAAAACTCCAAATTCTCCCCATTCCAAGACGAAAAAAATTTAAGTCCTTTAGAACAACTTTCTAGATAGCCAAATAAAATGGCGACTATAGAAAAACATGTGATAGGTTATCCTCCATCCTCTTGCATAATGCACATCTACCCAAACCACTAAATCTTTTTTTACAGAGTTTATCCCATGTAAGTATTTTTTTTCTCAAACATAACCACCCAAATACATTCAATTTCAATGGACGTTTCCACTTCCACAATTTTTCATGCCACCAGAAAAATATAAAACTAGCCAATGTCATAGAAATGTGCATCTTTAACAGTGACCCTACTATCCTCCATGCATCCATTCCAAAGTAGAGTATATTCATCTTGGTCTATACTAACTCTGCCTTGTTACATATCCAAAATGTATCTATACCATAAAGTGCTCATATCTCCAAAAAGTCTTAGCTCACTGGCAGACATCTAGATAATACCTGCATTGTAATTTGTCTCCCATTCCTTTATTTGGTTGACGTAGTAAATTCATTTGTTGTATAGATAATTGATGAATTATTGAGGAAAATGTAAGATTATATAGGATCCTACAAATCCCTCTCTAATCCTCATCATAGATCCATCACAAATTTTCCAAAGCATGTTTGCATCCAACAATTGCTTAACTGATAGTAAATTGTGCCAAATGAGAGAAGTGCCTTGGGTGCCCCTAATATATGATCTAACCCAATATTCCACATTTATATCTACTTTATATTTATATTGCAGATATCCTACCATAAACCATCTTCAAACAAGGTTCTCCAAAGAGTTTTTGTTTTCAAATCCCATCCAAACCAAAGAAGGTTTTTTATCCCCCAACCTCCATTATTTTCAGCCTTTGATATATCCTCCAGATTAACCAAATGGAGTTTATGTTTTTCTATAGCACCATCACATATAAATTTAGCTATAGTAGAATTGAGCTTCTGAAGAATAAATTTAAAGACCCTTATTATATGCATCCATTGCACTAGCATATTCTATAAAACAACTTTTACAAGGATGAGCCCACCCCTTATTGACTTATTTGTCCAATTCAATATCTTTCATTCAAACTTATTGATCAACTTGTTATTTTCCATGATATTAGTGTCTAGAATAGAATCTTAAATCATTGATGTTATCAAACAAAGTATCACAAGAAGTCTGCTCTGCACAACAGAAATATAAACAACTAGTAAATTTACTAGTGCAAAAAATATACACAACCTTTTACACAAATATCTACAATAACTCAATATTCGTTATATTAATCCAACTGAATAACACAACAGTCTAGGGCCCTTGTACTAGGGATAATGGCCCTCAAATATCCACGAGTATAAGAATACAATAAATAGGGTTTGGTGTCTGTCATGATGATAAGAAATCAACCCTTATCAAGATACTTTTACCATCTAGATATGGCACACTCTCTCAGTTCCTCTAGGTTGTACCCTAAACACATATGTACGGTACTTCAGATCTTGATATGGAAAAACTCCAATCGGCCTCTATCAGTGAACCAGCTCCATTAGGTCACTAAACTCGGATCCACCTACTCTCTCATTGATTGTTAGTCTTTCAATGCATCAACACATTGAGACTCCTGTCAAGTTGTTCACAACTCCATTTATGAAAAACTCTCAACTACCCATTACTTCTCCTCGACTACTTAGGTACTTCAACCCATTATAGTCTTTTGCACTTCTCCAATGAATGATAACATAATATAGGAAGGTTTCCACCTATCACCATCAAATGTCACTTCTCTAATGATGAATGCGGGTTACAACAATATGCTCCTATGCTTGGCCAAAAATTGAGTTATAACAGTTGGCACTCCCAGTAGTCAAGAATCCTTCCCTACACTACACTTAAGACTTCACACTTGCGCACTTTCATGCTTCCCTCCAATAGAACTCAAATTCCCAATACAATACTTAATAGGATTTCCTTTACATCTACTCAATCATCATGAAACTAGAGCTCTAAATATTTTCTCTTTATTATGCAATAAAAGAGCTATTGTACAAATCTAGGGTCCAATAACTAATATAGAATTTTCCCACTAGTTAGGGCATCTAACAAGCCACATTAGCCCTCTCTATTCACTGTTATAGTCATCCAAAAACACACCATCCAATCTGATCCAAATCTAGGATCCAACATCTAGCAACAAATCAACCATACGACACATAAAAATACCTTTTATGCTCATTGTTTTAGGTCTTCTCCTCTACTGTTGATTTCATCTTAGTTAGAACAAGACACCAATCATCTTCATCCCTATTCCACTGCTCAAACACACTCCCAACAGTTGTGGTTGCCTTCCTTTAAGGTGTTGCTCCCATATGATGAGGTTTGGGCTAGCTTCTAGCCCATGTTTTAGCCTTACCTCGCTTCTTCTCACTGAAGCATGGTCTCATCCCTCCTCTAGCCCACTATACAAGTTGACGAACCCTCTTTCATAGGCCTACCCACACAAGATGTATGCAAAAGCATACCCAAAAATGCCTTATCTCACTCGGCCATGCTACTAGGTCAATTCATCTCTCAAACAGTCACAAAGATGCTTCATCTAGCCCTCTTATCCTTCATTGCAATCTTCCTCTTATATTTGCAGCCCAAACAAAGATCTCTTGAGTGTGAGTTTCTCTTTTGTTTCTCACTTGGATGTGAAGAAATCACCTCACACTCACCTTGTATTTATACTAAACACAAGGGATCGATCAAATCACACATGTAGGCTTGACAACATTTCATAAGGCCTCTAATCACCTATCTGACCTTAACCAAACCCACTCATTAACGTCAAAAATTCATATCTCATGATAGACAACTCCGATTTGAGTGATTTTTATTGCTCCTGGTTGCTCTCAAGTTCCTCTATCATCTCAAATAATTACATGTCCAAAAATCTAGATGTATTCTCACCCAAGCGCTTGGTTTAAAAGCCCACATATTGGGTTCCAAGCCCACAAAATGCTTTGTGGTGCTCCAACCTCCAATCCTCAAACCCTAAGACTTGGAGTACCTCTCAAGATACAAATATCAACATCAACCAATGCCAATTCTTAACCAAACAATTATTTTTTCTGAGGAAAAAAACCCAATTAAGAAAAAACTTGTGTTAGATGTATCACCCTGATAGAAAAAAGACTTGCAATTTCCTGAAGAATCTACAGGTCCACCTCATATTCTATGAAGATAAATTTTTCATTTGCTTAGCATGAAACCTATTCCTCTGTGAAAATCGTCAATAATATTAATGTGTTGTCTCCATTCGATTTAGGAACTCATCCCAAATATAAGTACATCATTGATGAGAGAAAATGGGTGACAAATATATTCTTAAAGACCTGAATACGAACGAATTGCCCATTCTGAGTTTCCTCTAGAGTAAAGTGACTTAAACTTCTAATGATAATAATAATAAATAGTGGAGATAATGAGAAACCCTAGCATAATCATCTAGATGCCTTAAAAAACAGAGATGGAAGATCAATCATGAGAACTGCAAACTTAACAGTAGTGACATATGTGATTATCCATTACACAACATGATATGAGACATTAATATTAACTAAATATATACGGAGAAATCCCCACTCAAGATATTCATAGGCTTTAACAAGGTCAAACTTGAGATTTAGCATACTCAGATGTTTTTTTTTACTGAGTGTAGACACTCTTGAGCTACAGCAATGGCATCATGTAATTTCCTTTCTTTGAGAAATAAAAATTAATGTAGCAAGATGGCATTAGCTAACTTTTCTTGAGTCTTAAATGAATAATATTATAGATCAATTTATAGACAAAATTACAGAATGAAATGGGCCTAAAGTGTTGAAAGAGTCAAGCTTGGTGGAATTCACGGTGAAAATAATAAGCATAGAGTTAAGATAACTTGAGACCATCCTAAGTCATCTCGATTCCTACACTAGTTGAACAAGATCCTCCCCTACGAGATTGAAATAATGTAAGAAGATCTCCATGATTCAACCATCAGAACCTTGGATCTTATCTCTAGCAAAGACACCTTCCCCTTCTAAACTGTTAACAGACTTATTAATATAATATGAGTCCTCCAAAGAGAAAAATGTAGGATATGAATTGATCGTTGTATACCAAGCTCAATGTGATCTCATGTTTTGTATAGCCAACCAAAATATTTGACAACTCTTGATTGTAATAGGTCCCATTTATGTAGCTTATTTCCATCATCATCCTACAACTCACAGATAGTATTCTCCTTTCCCCTTTTATATGCAAAGCGATGGAAAAATTTAGTGTTATTGTCCTCCACCACTACCCATATCATTATTCTATTAAACACCATTCTTCCTCTTAAATACTAAGAATATGCCTTTTCTAGTTCTCTATATTTAACATTTATTTCTTATATCTCTCTGAAATAAATTATAGGTGCTTGGGATCTGAGAGTATTTCCAATTTGTTGTCTATATTTTGCAATTCCAAAGTATTCCCCTTCTTTTTTTGTTGACATCTAATCCTTGTGATTGGGTAAATATATGTAAATAAATAAATGAGAAATATGAACAGTCATCAGAGATGAACTGAACAGTCTCTCCCTCATGTATATAATAGACCTATCTGATGGAATAAAAGATACGAATCAGTTTTTGCTTAATAGAGTTACTGCCTGGCTTGACATGGTATTAGAGCCAGCTCCTTTTTTAGCTTTTATGCACTTTGTAACTCCCTATTCTTCTCCTCTGCTCCTATACTTTCCATTCAAAAATGCTGCCTATTCATAAATATGGTAGCCTGCTCCACACTGTCACCTGAATGCTACTGCCTAACATTGCCTGCGCCCTCTTCTCTGACCATTTTTTTCATATTCACTGTAAGTTGCGCTACTCATCCTCTGAAACACATTCTCAACGTTGTCAGAGGAATTAGAGGATTTGACAATCGTAGGCTTTGGAGGCAAGCAGAAGCAAGCAAGCATTGAAATGAGAAATGCATTCAATCATATCCATGGTGGGAATAGTTCTCACTGGCAAGGAGAACTATCCTGAATGGTCCTAGATGATAAAACACACCCTCGTTTTCAATGAGTTGTGGAAAGGAGTGTGTGTCGAAGACGGAGACAATGACCCAGTATAGTCTACCTCAGACAAAGAGCTCATCATTTGGGAAAACAAGAGCAGCAAAGCTTATGCATTAATCGCAGCATCTATAAATGAAGAGGTGAGTCACCATATTTCGTCATATTCAACTGCCTTTGAAGCCTTACAAAAGCTTAAAGAACTCTATGACTCACATTCTGCACTTGAGGTTGTCCAACTCATGATTAAAATCTTCACTCTTGAACTGAAAAATAATGATCCTCTTGCTCTTGCATCTGAAGTAAAATCTATAATGCATGATATCAAATCCACTAAGGTTGAATTGGATATTCCTCTTATCACTTTTCTCAACACACTTTATCCTACTTACTCCAATTATCTTGAGTCATTGCAAGCAAATGGAAATCTCAAAGATATAACCTTTGACTCTCTTGTGAAAAAGTTTGCTAAAAGAGAGAAAGCTTTTCGAAAGAAGACAGCCCCTGAATCCTCTGAAGAGGCTGTGTGCCTTGCTCATAAAGAAAAGAATCCTGCTCAAGATTCTACAAGAGGAAGAGGTGGATGAAGAGGAAGAGGAAGATATTTCAGAGGCAGGGGGGGCAAACATTCTCAAGGAGAAAAGGCAGATTTGCACTGCATTCACTGTAAAAGAAATGCATCACATGATGCCTCTACATGCAAGCTACCATGGGACAAAATTGAGTAGAAACGAAACCAATGAAAAGGTAAAACTGATGATACAGATAAAGGTAAAGCACCTGAATCCACTCACTATGTTGTGGCACAATGTAACATTAGAGTAAATGAAGATTTTTTTAATGATTCACTTGCTTCTTATAAAAATGATTGGTTGCTTGATTCAAGAGCAACCTGCCACATGACTCATAGAAAATATTTTTTTGAAGATTTCACTGACAATGTTGATGGAGCAGTATACTTTGCATATCAATAAAAAATCAAGCCATCAAGCTTGGCACAATCAGTCATAAACTACCTGGTCTTCCAGACTTTCTTCTGGATCATGTTCTATATCTCCCACAGCTCAAGAGAAACTTGTTGTCCTTGGTCCACATCTGCCAGCAAGGTCACTCAATTCATATGTTTGATGGCAAGCTTGAGTTAAGAAAAGCATCTGACCACTCACTTGTCATGAGGGGAATAGAAGAAGAAAGGTTTATGAAGCTGCAAGGAACCTCTACTCATGCACAACATTTCTCATACAATTGTCATCATGAAGAAGGTACACTTCCATCAAGTTTATTATGGCATGCTAGATTTGGACATTTGAACTATGATAGTCTCCGCTTATTGAAGAAAAATGGTGTTGCTGGTTTGCCTACAATT
>APFE030229198.1:45089-78224 GCA_000404065.3 Pinus taeda
TATATGTAGATGATCTTTTAATGACAGGGAACAATGAAAGCTACATTGCATCCATAAAGAAGGAATTGGGGAAAAGTTATGAAATGACTGATTTGGGCTATGTTCATTACTATCTTGGCATTGAAGTAACCCAACATCCAAAGTCCATATTTCTTTCTCAAAAGAAATAAATTGGATATTTGTTGAACAAGTTTGGCATGATAGAGTGCAATCCTCTTACTACTCCAATGGAACAAAACTTAAATCTCACATCTATTCAAGGCAAAGAATTTGAGGATGCAACAAAGTATAGACAGCTTGTAGGAATTCTCAACTACCTAACTACTACTAGACCAAACATTTCGTTTGTTGTTGGAATCCTCTCCAGGTTTATGCAAAAGCCTTGTGAGGGACATTGGTCTGCTGCAAAAAACGTTCTAAGGTACTTGAAGGGAACTTAAGACTTTGGAATCAAGTACACATAGGTGGACGACTTCAGCTTGATTGGATACTCTGATTCAGACTTTGATGGAGACAAAGAAACTGGGGTATCTACTTCAGGATATGGTATGAGTCTTGGATCAGGAGTTGTCTCCTGGAGATCACACAAACAATCAGTTCCAGGAGATTCCAGAACAGAAGCAGAATATGTGGTAGCAATTGAAGCAACAAAAGAAATTGTGTGGCTTAGGAAAATTCTTGAAGATTTGCAGGTAAAGCAAGTACAATCAACTCCACTCATGATTGACAATACCTCTGCAATAAAGTTGGCCATGAACCCAAAGTTCCATGATCGAACAAAGCACATCAATACTAAATATCATCTGATTCGACATCATGTTGAGGCAAAAACAATCCATCTCCGTCATTGTTCAACAAATGAGAAAATTGCATACATCTTCACCAAAGTGCTTGGAAGAGAAAAGATTGAATGATTCAAAATGATGCTTGGACTCACTAACATCCCTTCAGATTAAGGGGGGGAATGTTGACACCTAATCCTTGTGATTGGGTAAATATATGTAAATAAATAAATGAGAAATATGAACAATCATCGAGAGATGAATTGAACAGTCTCTCCCTCATGTATATAATAGACCTATATAATGGAATAGAAGATACAAATCAGTTTTTGCGTAATGGAGTTACTGCCTGGCTTAACATTTTTCTCCTTTCTAACATTTTAACCACTCCTTTTAGCCTTTTAAACTTGTAACAGACCTTCTTCATATGAGACTCATGATGTATATCCAAAGTGTTCTTTCAACATGTTATAACTACTATTTGGAAATACTCCTCAGACAGCCAAGCATGATTGAATTTAAAGGGGAGGCCCTTATGGTTGATGTTGTCTTTCCATTGAAGAAAAATCAAATTATGATCTGAATGTGCACATGTTGTATCGAGGATTTAATAGTCCCCAACATTTCTATTAAATCATCCTTAATAAGGAAATGATCTAGGAATTCAATTATACCTTATGTTCCTACCCTTCCATTATTATAGCTAGGTTGTATCAAAGTGGGAACAATATCCAAAAGCTTATACATGTCAAATATCTTTAAGAAATAATCCACCAAAGGGTCCAAGCAACTTTTAGCACACCAAACTTCACCAATAGATAATGTGAGATTTAAATCTCCCACAAGGATAATATCACTAGCATGTAGTATCCCACACAATATCATTTGGTTCTAAAAGTGTTGCCTCATCCCATATGGCCCATAAAATTTTATAATTTTAACCCTTCTAGATAGACCCCTGATCTGCCCAAAAATGTAGATTCCTGCACATGATTTATAAGCACAATATTTAACAACTCGTGGGTCCCATAAGGAAACCAATCCACCAGAAATACCATGGAAATCAATACCACAAACATTTCACCCAATGCACATACTTAAGAAGTATGGTCTCACCTTAACCACTGATACCATTGTCTCTTGAACCAAAATCAGTAAACGCCTTTGACTCTGAATTAAATATCTGAGGGAATTTCTCTTTGAGGCCTTCCCCAAATGTTGAATGTCTTGAGACATAATAATCCTTTGGGCCATTATTGAAAGAGAAAATATCGAAGATCCCCGAGCGAAACACCATCAAAATTTCGAGGTGGGTGGGAGAGTTGAGAACATTATCAACTAGGGTCAAATAATTATCCATCTTCCTACTCCCTTGTTTCTTGCGTAAGGTAACATTCTTTTTTTCAGTTAGCGGTGGGAATATTATTGGTAGGAGAAAAGGAAGTGGTATATATAGGAAGAGGACCTAGTGTGGACTGATAATCCACATTCCCCTTTGGTGATAAACAAATGGGTTTTGATTCCAATAGAGAGGACAAGGATGCAAGGGAATCAAGCAATAACGATCCTAAAAATGACCTAAATTATATTTACATAGGTTGAGATGAAAACTTATCATCATATAGGGATATAGCAACATATCGAAAAGATACTTCAAGGGTCTTAGTCTCCAATGGTATAATTCCAAGGGGAGAATAATTTAAAAGGTGTTTGGATTTATATAACAATGAGCATCCCAAATCCCAATATTTGATCATATTTTTATTTCACATAATCGGAATCATTCACTCAAGTGTTTCCTCATGCCTAGGGGAATGGTTTGGATCATCATTCTTTGAATTACCAAGATCATCATATGTTTCCAAATTTACATGAAGAGAGAAAGAGAGAGACTTAGGTTCAGTACCTGGGAAGTCTTGAATAGGATTCGGTGAAACTTTCTTCCCAATATGAGAACTATCTTCTTATTCTTGTTGTTAATCTATCAATGTATGTCCTTCCAAGGACCTCTCTCCATGTATCTCTATAGGCATTGATGAATAAGGTGTCTTGTTTCATGACAACCCAAGTAATGAAAAGGCATTTTGAAATAATCTAGCCTCTTTTCATGCCAGTTACCATCCCATTTAAGGTCCAACTCGACTATCAATCCCACTACAAAATCTACCTCCAGAATTAACCAAGCCACCTTCTTGTATGATGTCATCGGACTACAATCATCTAAAAAACAAATCTTCCAATCTTGTCTCCAATATATTCTTGTGCTTTCATAGTCCAAATATCAATGGGTAAACCAGGTAGCTTAACAAAAACAACCTTTCTTCATGGAACCTTAGAGAAAAGATCAAAGCCAACATGCCATCTGAATAAATATAGAAAAATTTGACCATGAACCCATCTCGTTTGCACTGTCTTCTTCATGTCTAAGGAATGAAGAAAGTGTATAGCATACCAATAATTCAATAACATACTTACTTTTATACAATAATCTAGAATTGTCTTCCAAAGATGTGTCACCTAAGTGTTTATCTATTACCTAAGTGTTTATCTATTTGAGGTCCACCACCCCAAAGTACCATCTTCCGAGAAGCGTTTGCCTGAATAGTCCTGAAACCCATTCCAACATGATATCCTTGCTAAAAGACATCTCTTCTACCATGACATAGAACTTAGCTACCTTGTGTTTTTTCCCTTTAGGACCTTGTAAAACCTTCTAGGAATTCGATGGAAAAAATGCTTGTGTTTCATGACCTTCTACAAAAGAAGAATGAGAATAACAATGGGGCTCTTCTGTTAATGAGTTACCTTGACCCGCCAACCATTTGGTTGTGTAGTAATTATTCTTAGCCAACTCCTATAGTCACATTAACTTGTCAATGTTTATGAATTCTTGACTCCCCATCCCAACTTTGATGCTCCAAACAAAAACCAAAATGATCATTCGATCCTCTAAAGGACCACCCCAACCTTAGTGATTCAATAACAAATGAGATACCTGTCCATCCAGGAAATTAATAAAAAGCACTTCTACCAATATAGGATGTAAATGGTCATAGGAAAGGAGTAAAATAACTTTGCCACCTTCCTAAACAAGACACCAGTTATCTCAACACTACATAAATGTATGAATTAGGTGACAATTAAGTAGAAGGAGAAACATAAATGCATTGGAAAAAAACATATCAATTAAGAATTCAAATAAAAAAATTCAAAGTTTTCGATAAAAATCTTCCCAAACTACACACCAAGGAAATGGAGTTACCAATGTGGTGGGTGTTACTAGTATATCTACCTTCCAAAACATAGGCAATAATGTTTTGCAGTCACTACTCCAAACATCATATGCAAACTTCTCTAGAAACCACATAAATAAACTTCGCTTAAAGGTTTCCCCTCCAAAAACCAATGTCCAGTGGTGATCATGTTGTAGAAAAACTCCACGGATAGTATTCCAACAAACATAAGCCTACAAACACCCAATGAGACCTTAGAAAAACCATAACATCGCTTTAGGAACCAGAGAGTGACGAGTTCTAACCAATTGCTAAAACAATCCACATCAGAGTCTATATCCTTAGAAATATTCCCATTCCACATATGAAAACAACCAACAACATGAACTTTGAAATGGTTGCTGAAACCTGGAAAAAGAGAGGAGTGAGCAAAAAAAATAGACTCAACCTAGAAAAGATGAGAAGATACACCATGGAATTGTTTGTGCTTCCTTCACATACAACACAACTAACTCTCCACAATTATAACCAAGATGTAAGTGAAATGTCCAAATATTCATAGGAAGATAGTATCTATAACTAAGAATGTATAGAGCATCCTAGAGTTCTTGGAGTTGTAGAGATCCATCTCTTGAACCCACTTTAAAACAGCAAGCCCAGAGATCTGTAACCCACTTTTTTTTATTGTTTTATCAATTATACCTAATATAATTATATTAGAGATGTGTAATATAGATATTCTCACAAGATTTTACTGAAATTATGTCTCTTCGCATATATATTTATCAAAATTTCCAATAGAATAAGCAGTTGAGAGTTCCGTGGAGATCGTGGTCATCATTCGCTGGTTTTGCGATATAGTAACCAACTTGTCACTTCATAATTCCTTTTTAAGCTTAACCTAGATGGTTTGAAAAGCTTCTATTTATAATTTCTTTATGTGATTTTTATTGGCAAATCTCTCAACATTCTTATATTATTTATTAAATTTTAATTAATTATTCAAATTCTAATTAATGATTTCAAAAACACATGGGAAGGTTAACACCAAAAATTCAATGTCAATATAAAACAAAACACCATTTATAAATGGAGCAAAATCTAATCGAATTCATATCCAACATTAAATTTTAAAAAATATATAGATCAATAGTAAATATGAGAAATAAAACTTTTGTGAATTGCATAGGAGAGAAATCCATGGATGGAAAGGAAGTTCATAATTCAATGGTGGTCTCTAAAATGATCTATTTTATTGTTGGTATTTTTCTAAACGAGGTAGATCTCTAGTACAATTTGCTGTTGGTAATTTTGTAAACGATGTAAATATCTAATACAATTTTCATTTTTCTTATGGTAGAACAATAATTGTTGAATATTTTGACGAATTTTATTTAGCCATATAAAATTAACAGGAAATTTTCATTTCGAGTTTTAATATTAATTCATTATTGAATATATGTGAAATATGGTTTCGTTAATATATAATAAAAAACTTGAGCATATTTTCTTACTTCAAGAATTCATGATACCAAATTCTCTTATTTCGAATTCTCCCATTTCGTAACAACTTTAAAACCATTTAATATTAAATTCTCAATGTATATCATGTTATGAATAAAAATACAAATTATAACGATTTTAGCTTGATTTAATTTGGTATAGATAATAGGTTCATTACTACTATGGTTGAACTTGTTGACAAAATATTCGATTGTCCCAAGATATTAAAGGTTGCATTAAGCAATAGAATTATTTCTACAGCTGGTATAATTTGTACTCTTTTATTTTTATTTGAAATTCTAATGGTTGATTTACGTACTCATCCTTTTCTCATTTTCCAATCAACAAGGTTGACTTTACATTTATTGGGGAAATTGGTCATTTTTGGATTGCAATAGTTAACACTAACTCTAATGGTATCCATCCTTACTATTGGAGCAAAGAATTCACTATATTCAATACATGGTTGTTAAGGAAATCCGTTGGAAACTAGTCTTGCCTTATATTTCTCTACCTTACTTTTATCATTCAATTTTGTCTTGTACACCCACTTAAGATAAATGTTGACTTTATCTACTAGGAGATCACCAAAATCATATGATTCATTGCTTTCAACAGCTTCAATATCGCAATTCATGGCTTGTATCCAATCCTTTTCTTTCACTTCCTCTTCAAAATGAGTACAGTAATAGGATAATAATATTGAATTTGTATCCTTGGAAGGTCTTCTTCATTGACTTAGTGTCTTAGCATATAAAAAATGTTTTATTCCCTCTATAGGTGAAGAAAAATATGATTTCTTTCTTGTGGTTAACTTAGCAAAAATACAATAATTTATTCATTTACTTATTTATTAGATGCCTAATCCGGGTTATGGTGAAAGATTACTAAAAATCCAAAAAACTTTTGAACTTGAATGGAATGATTTAAATGATGTTGTATTTATAGGTATATCATTCTTAATTAGACTTGAATTCATTCCAAGAATAATAGCAAAGCAGTGGTATATCTGTGCTATTGAATAGATTAAGTCACTAGTTGTGTGGCCTTCCTTACTTATTCTTTGTAGGACTTTGTTCTCTCCTTCCAACTATGTTTCTTCCCTCATCTTGAGGTCTTAAATGCAATACGTAGGTGTAAAGCAAATCTGCCCGACCCTACCTGTAACGCCTTAAGGCACTTGCGACGGGCGGGCGCCGGGCGCCCGGGCGCACACGCACGCCAGGCGGGTGTGCACAATCGCACGAGGGCGACTTCACACAAAATGCGACGATACCGTGGGAAACAATGCAACGAAAGGCGGATAGCGAGCGAACGACACTTGCATATGCCGCTAAGTGTTGAGTGTTTTATATGGCGATTGGGAGGAGGCTTGTGTTAAAGCAAGGCCAACATACGATGGAACCTTTGGGGTGCGTTTGTGGCGGATTTGGGGGTCGGCCAATGGGCTACCACCCACACACAAACCTACGATGGATGCATATATATATGTATGAGCGTGGGAGCTCGTTGTTGATCATCGAACTCACTCGCATTCTTCGCAAAGGCAAGTAGAAGTGCGCACTTGGAAAGGGAGATGCGCACATCTCATGCGCACTAGCTCTTGGTGATTGTACGCTTGGGTTATGACTTGGAGATAAGTCGAAGATTGAGTAGGTGTACTCCGGGTGGATTCTGTGGTTCAGTTTTGGTGCAGACTTGGCATGGGATTTTAGGTGGCTCGAGTGAGCACCGTTCTTTGTACAAGGGGTGCACAAAACTATTGTAAGGCGAGATTGCCTCTCTTTGTAAAATTTGGCTGTGTTGGCTTGGAGTTTGCCAAGCACACTTGTACATTGTATTATTGGAAAACTGATATAATATACATTGTTGGGCAAACTGTTTGGGAGTTGCCCCTCCCCTTTATATCGTGCGATTGTCGTTCTTTTATAATTGTTGTGGATAATAAATAAGTATGGGTGTTCATTGATATAAAGGTTAATTGCATATTATACTTGGTTGCGAAACACAAACTAAGTACACGGTTGTGAATTAGGCGTAGTCCATGTGCATAAGTATTGTTAAAAAGAAAGTGTTTGGTGGTGCCGCACCTCGCCGGCACGGTTGAAAGACCACCGTAGGCTTGGGGGCTGACACTATCCGTCTTGAACTTCATAGATCTTATAGTTCCGTTGTTCTGTATTATTGTTGTGAGTTATGGAACTAGAAGATAATTAATAAATGTATCTGAGAGCTTCGTTCATGGAGAAAAAGAGACAATGCCTCACTAGAGAAAGACAAGAGGTTGCATAGCTCAATTTGTGGTGAAAAGACGTGAGTTCAATCATGAAGACTATATGCTCATGACCCACCTACGTAAGAAGACATGTTTTTAGTTTGTTAGCCACAAGAGATAACAAAGGCAAGTAGAGGATCGCATCTATAAGATCGAACAGGATGGACTCTCTATTTATGAACATTTAAGAATATCATTACTAATATTTTTGACTCACTATTTGGTTGAGTTTGTCAAACATTGCATGATCCTCAAATTCTCTATTTAATTAATTTCTCAAGTTCCCCCATTTCAATGTTTTAAGTTTCTATATGCCTTGCGTGTTTGCTTCTTTCAGACTCTGATGCTAATCTTCAAGTTCACTATTTTGCGTTGATCCCCGTGGAAATTTTGAAGCATTAAAATAAACGAGTTCTGGTGGTCACTACGCAGATTTCCGGTGCATTAAATATTAAATACAGTCCTTGACCAAGTACATGACCCCTCGTTTTTTAATATGAACACTCGCTAAGTTTCTCTATAATTTTTCATGTTCCTCATGAGGATAGTGGTCATTGAAAACTTAAAATATCAAATTTAGTGAAATATTGTCGGCCTTTTATTTAATATAATTATTGAACAAGTTTCAGCACATGATTTAATTGTTAAGTATTTTGCTAATGGCTAGCGAATAGAGCTTTTCAAATAAATCTGCGTGAATCATTACATGATATAACTGCCACTCAAATGGATCTGCGTGAATCACTACTCGATATAACGAATCTGCGTCTGCGTGAATCATTACTCGATATAACTACCACTCAAATGGATCTGCGTGAATCATTACCCGATACAACTGCCACTCAATAAACCATAGTTAGGAAAAAAAATATAATCACCAAACACGTACAATGCTCCTTACTAAAAACTGTGATGAGGAACATTGATCTTCAATACATGGTAATATCTCTTTAATTTAATTTTTTGGAAAGCATTAAGTTTTTACTCTATGAGGCCAATTTTTGTTTGAGTATTAAACATTTTCATAAATTAAATTTTAATAATAATATTTATTTAAAAAATTAATATAATTATTACATTCCAAAGTTTAAACGTATTTCCTGGATGCAAGCGAGACAAACTTATTCCATATAGAGGATATGGCAAACCTTAGTGCAACTCCTCGAACAAGACAAAGGAGGAGAGAGGAATCCCGGATCGAGAAACATCATAAGAAATTTAGAGAGACCGAGGAGACATGACCTGAAGGAGGAGGAAAAGGACAAGTGGGCGAAAACACAGATGCGGAGAATGAAGTGAGTGGACATGCAAGCTGGCAGGTGACTGAACAGGGTAGAGAAGGTACAACTCCCGACTGTACCAAGGCGGTGACGGAACAAAATGACAGAGAGGAGGGTAGGGCAGTGAGTAGGGGGGTGGGCAGAAGAACATTAACAAGTGGCAGGATAGCGTGTACACGGTAAGAGCAACCGGGAGAAAGTGCGGATTAATGAGAGGTGATTATAGTAAGGATAGAGGGGCAGCATCCCGAGACGAGGGTGTAGGGATCCGTGCAGGTAATAATGCTAGATAGGTGGCAGTAAAGGTAAGGGACTGAAGAGAGGAATAAAAGCTAATGGAAATGAGAATGTAGCAAAACGCATGCAGACAACAGCAAGAAAAGTTGGCGAGAGAGAAGGTGGCCGAAGAGCAAATAATCAGCCTGCAGACGAAAGAGGCAACAGACCTGCAAGTTGGTATGTAGTTCCGACACTCCTCATCCTTGTTAGGCCCAGAATTAATTTCAGTAGGAAATTAGGATATCTAGGATGGAACATGCATAAGACTGTCAAAAAGGAAAACAGAACCAATAGTGACATGGATAAAACCAATTTAGTAGTGCATATGATTTTCCAATGCAGGGAGAATGGGAGGTAGGGTCTCGTACCTAGGAAGGGAGAGGGCCATTCAATGATAGAAGCCCGTAGTAATCCCTGACAAAGCATGACCCTAGTGAGCCCTGTAGTAATTGATGGGAGGGAGCCAGTAGGCAAATTGGAAGCAACTGGGGGGAGGGCGGCGGGAAATCCAAGGATTATAGTGAATCAGGAAACCAAAAAATCTTGGGGGGAGGGATGTAGAGCTGGCTCCAAGAGGAAACATGTGGTTAAGCTAGGTAGATCCTGGGAAAGGAGAAACAAAAAACCAACCTCATCCAAGGAGGAACCCATGAGGCTGGCCAAAATAGAAAGGTCGTGTGCAAACTACTGCCACGGAGGGAAAATGGCAAGAAATCTAAGCAAGGATCATACCCTTATCAAAAAAAGCATCGGCTCTAAACCCTTTCCAACAAAAACCCCGAAAGTAACAAACCCTGGAAAGGAAAAGAAAATGGTCAAATGGGAAATAGTTCTGATTCAGTATTATAATTCTGATAAATGGAATGGCTTTGTGATAGATATCTTAATATACCAGGGACAGTACAGTGAGGAGAACAGAGAACACCAAGAAGACGAAAGTTGCAGATAGGCAGTGAGTAACATGGCCCCCAGGAGAGGTAAGAGAGAAAACAAGAAGGAAGAAGGAACAAGTAGATCGACTAGGAAAAGAGGGAGGAAGTCGGACAGTGAACATATGAAGAGAAGTATTGACGCTTACATGGCAGGGAATCTACCAGACATTAGAGCCCAAATTACAAGTTGGGAGAGGGAACTGAACGACTATATCAAACACCAAGGCATCTCCATGGAGGAGTGGGAAAGCATGGTTCCTGATCCAGGGAATTCTCGTGGAAAGCACACCCTATTTACAACAGTACTGGGTAATAAAGAATGTGGTGGCACGGGATATGTCCCTACATCGAGAGCAAGCGCTGGGTGATGGAACAGAAGCACATGAGAAAAAAAATAAAAGGATTCAGTCAGGGTGGAATTACTCACGGAGATAGCGACAATTCAGATACAGACCTATAGAAATAATTTGGCCCTCAGAAGAATCGAACAAACTCTAAAAAAGATGAAGTGGAGAATCGAGTATAGGAGTGAGATGCGAGGATGTAGTGCCAACCCTAATAATATCCTCAAACAAGAATTGATACAGTATGAATTCAAAGAATTTTGATGAAATGCACTTACTTGTTTAATTTGATTTCTAGAAACAGTAGTATAGACAATTAGAATGGTGATGCTAGATAGATATCAATAAACCTCTTTAAATTTTGGATAGGTTGCTTTGGGCAGGTCAACCACCTAGAGCAAATGGAAGTTAAAGAATTTGAAAAAGTAATGGGCAAATCAGCCACCTAGAGCAAATGGACGTTAAAGAATTTGAAAAAGTAATATAAATAGAGGAAGTACTGCCAAATTAACAAAAAAAAGTTTAAACATATTAATTTACAAAACTTTAATTTTGTGGAGGAAATATTACAACTATCTTTCACACCATTCAAAATAAAAGGTTAAATAACAATTTAAATGTAAAATAATTAAATTTCACTGAAAATATTTATCATCATTTTAAAATTTATTTTAGTATTTTGGTAATAGTTTATATTGATTTTAATATATATAAATTATAATGAAGTCTTCTCGATTTATCCTTCATTAATTTGGATCAAATTTATTGATATTGACATTCATTCTTTAATATAGATCACAATAATTTACAATATTTAAATTCAACAAATAAAAACCTAATGTTTATTTGAAATTAATCATAATATATATTTTAATAATATTTAATACTTGTTTTTGAGATTTTTCTACCTAAGGAATTATATATATTTATTTTTAAAAATGTATATTATAATTAAGATTATATTTATTTTTATTTTTCAATAAAATACACTAGAAACTCTTCCTTTTAATTAATTCAAAAATTAAAAGTCGACATGAAAACGTAAATGATTCTTAATAAAATATAAATAATAAATTTTCAATGTCATCACTCAACACGTTATCGCCAAGAAAATGAAAACACATTCAAAGTCCAGAGATTATCTATTAACACAACGGATTTAATATCCAAAATTAATTTAAGATAATATGTAGTTCCCATTAATACCAACTTTTGTGATTCTATAAAAGGTATGGAATACTCTTCGAGATGTGTGTGATTTGGAAGGAGCCTCCTTCACCTGTACTTCATTTCTGGGCCGTTCCATACTCATGTTCATTTCTTGATCTGCCTGATCAAAGTTTTGATAAGTCTATCTCACTTACCCAGTTTTCAGGAGTTCTATCTCACAATTTAGAATCAATGGCCATTTCCAATTTTGTGGCTCTGTTGCCCACAGTCCCATTGTCGGCAGTTGGCCCCTTAAGCTGCGTAAGACCCATTTCATTTTCGGTACCCCTCGGGCCCTCAGAGAACCCATCTTCAGAAAACAATCAACACCTGCAGTATCTCCTGCCCACAGAATCGCCTACCTACAATCTGTTGAAGAGCTTCCACCGAACCTCCAGAATATTGTAAAACAGTTCCAGAGAGTTCCAGAAACTCGATCAAAATTCAAGAAAGTCCTGCAGTATGGAAAAAATATGAAGGCCCTGCCTAATGAATTCAAAATTAGGGAGAACAAAGTTGAAGGGTGTGCGTCCCAGGGATGGGTGAGGGCCTTCATGGATGACATGAAGGTGCAGTATGAAGCGGATTCTGATTCTGGTCTTGCAAGAGGCGTGGCTGCTCTTTTGGTTGAAGGGCTCTCAGGGTGCTCACCTCCTCAAATAATGGGGGTCACACCAGATTTTATTGAGATGTTGGGATGTACGCAGAGATCAACACCTTCGAGGAATAATGGGTTTCTGAACACGCTTAAGCTGATGCAGAGGAAGGCAGCTCAACTTTTCATGGAGGCTGACAGTGCAGCTGATTCAAATGAAATCCAGTATGCAGAGCAGAGCAGATAGAAGGAAGCAAATCGATGCCAGAGAAGACCATCTTTCACTATTTGTTATGACCGTAGATTTGAGATTTGTACTTCAATTGCTAAGCATATAGCTTGTTTCCAGAGTTTTTTTATATTGATTAATTTTAATGTGTAATATATTTAAATTCATCCTTTAACAAGAGAAACTGGCGTAGCATGTAGTCCCTGCAGATATGAAAGTTCAGTCTGCAATTAACTATGAAGCAATTTACCAATATTTAACCAACTGACCCTGTACGATAGTTCTTGCAGGCTCGAGTACCTTTAGTTGTCGGCTCAGAATAATACCTCCCACTAACATTATTTGGTGGCCGAAAATAATTGATGCTATTAAAGACGCTATTAATTGATAACATTATTCGGGTTTTTTCAGATTAAAGAGGGTATTTATAAAGACATTGGTGTGTTAATTTATACGGATTTTATCCTTACCAATAATGTTTCTCTGTCATGTGTTTTTATGTGTATTATAATTTGCTAATAAGTGTTTATTGGAAGTAACGCTTCCTTGTCATGTGTTCTATATGTATTACAAGTATTTACAAGTATTTTGAGATGTGGTTGTTTCTTATGGGTAAGAATTATAATTGTGAATCCCAAGAAATCAATCTATAAATTATTATTTCCCTATATGTAAGTTGTCAATAAGTTATAAATCTACCTTCTTTAAATGTTGCCATCCAAAAGTGATGATCGAAGTGATGATCTAATTTTTATATCTGTAAGTGGAGATCTAATTCTTATATATAACTAGTTTATATAATAAACAAATGATTTGTTGTAAGTATCTCTCCCCGTTCTCTTTTATTTTTCTAATATATTAATTTAGAAGCATGTTTTAGCTAAAGAGATCAATTCATTTCCGTCTTTTTTTTATATATAGCGGAAAGAGATACGAATGCAATTGTTTGCTAAAAGTTTTCTTCAGAGTAAAGCTGGTAAAGATGTTAAAGACATAGATGTGTCCTCTTAGTGGATATGATTTATCATTGATTATAAAAATCTTCCAAAATCCTATTTCAAAGTACACAATCAAACCAGTTCAATTTCGTCTTCTAACAACTTCAACTATAGAAATTGATTTAATTTCATCTATCTGCTTAGCGTAATATTGCGTTCATTTCTTGGCTCAAAGCATGGAGTCGGAATAATATTGAAACCCCATCGCCAGATGTTGGTCATAGAGAACTCTCCTGGGAGGGTCAGACAAAACCTCGTAAGATTCTCGCACTTGAACAAATTCCTTCGTTTACTCAGTTTGATCGAGATTCGGACATACATCTAGATGATAATTGCGAACCAGTTTCTTGTAGGCTTTTTTTATATCAACTAGGATTCCATTCTTGGCTATTCCCAACAGGTCATACAGGCTGATGCTTTGCTGCTCCTCCATTGCCAAATTTTAAGAATCTCCCAGCATGTTCCAGAAATGGGTTTCAAATTCACAGAGACGTAACGAGATTTCATGAGGCTGTGTAATGAAGCCTTCGTCCTGCACGAATATGCCTGCAAGGCCAAACTCGCTCCACATTCTCTATACAAAATGGGTTTCATGGCCATTTGCTCAATTCTGTCTTCTTTTAGTCATGCTTTAGCTGATCGACAACTGGGTTTTTAAAATCTTTATTATGGTATAGCATAAGATTAGGAATGCAGCTGCTCGTGGCCAGATAAAATATACCGCTGATAACATAATATATATGGGAAAAAAAATAGCAGCACTCCAGAAAACTATGAAGCTGAGTGTATAAAGTCTATCAGCTGACCTTGTGGCTGAGAAAAATACATCAGTTTTGCTTATTATATTCAATTTCAATAAGAAAAATGAAAGATAAGGAACCCAAAATTTATTTGTGGGAGATCATTCCTTTTTTTTTATAGCATCAAAATTCTATCTCCACGCATTAAACAATAAAGCTATCCAGCCATCAAACATGATTTCAAAATATTAGCAGATATCATGATTTCAAAGTATTGGCAGATATAACAATTTCGTCATGGGCACCCAAAAACGACAACCTCGTGGATAAGTATGCATCTACTTCTTAGGATTTTTTAGATAAATTTTGAATGGATACAATATAACAAACATCAGGGAGGAATCTTGAAATAATAGCGCACACAGGAAAACAAAAATAAGTAAAGGCTATGCCTATAATCTCCAAATATATACTATGTGTACGTATTAAATAACAACCCTGCATATTTATATAAACTAAAACTTAATATCAAATACATGATCTCGATATGGATATAAGACACATTTGAAATTAAAATTATTCTTAACATATTGCAAGTTTTAAGAGTAAATAGAGGAAGACACAAAAACAATAGGCAGCTACGACTACTAACAAAAAATTATTCATTTACATAACCATGAAATGGAAAAGCAGCTATGGGTGCATTATAACTCAGAGTGTGAGTCAACTAAAACAGATATATATTTAAAATATCATTTTTACCCCTTCGAGTTGCAACGAATCTAGGTGGTGCTGCCGCTTCGAAACTCAATAGGTATGGCTGTGGCACCTCTTCATTTACGACTAGCAAGTTAACCCTGACTTAATATAATTAGAACATGTCTGCTAGATCTCTCTAAGTTTCAGCTAGGCTTACAATGACTCAAAAACATTGACATAAGCTTTTTAATTGAATTTCTTATCTCTGAACTACTTCATCTTTGTCTTTTTGGTAGGTTCTAAATTTCAGTTTCTTCATTTCTTGTTGAAGCTCTACCATCATTATATCTTTAGTTATCAAAAAAACGTAGAAAATCATTTGAGAATGTCTATGGATGTCCTCTTCTTCCTTAAAAATTGAGAATGTCCATGGATGTCCTCTTAGTCCTTAAAAAATTGCTTGTATGTGGAGTACTGTCACTGTCATCTTTTATAGTTTGTTCTTCATCCTTAATCTTCGGATTATCAATTTTTCATAATAGAATTTTATCTCTCTGAGACTCCAATATATGAAAATTTCATTTTCAATATGGTCAATGTTGTCGCCAACATTCATAGCTGCAACTTCTATGCAGGCATCATCAATGCATGGTGTTTCAAGCCATGCTTTAAGAAACTTTAATTCTTCTTCATATTTTGTTGCTTCATCTTGGTTGCTTCTAACATCTGCACACACAAAATTATTTTTAAGTGTATATGAAAAAAACATTTGAACCATATTAGTTCTCTTCATTCTATTCTGCAATGAGAGCTTTCTCCTGTTGTGCTTGTTTCCCGCTTGTTTCTCTTCCCCTCGTGTATTTCTCTGCTTCTGTCTTTCTATGCTTTTGTCGTTGCATCATAATCTTCATTTTCCATTTCTTTACCAACCTTTGCTACTGCAAACATGTTTCCTTCCACATGGTTTCCAAACATAAGTGCAATTCTCTCACCAAATCGATAAGACATTTATGTTGGATCATATCCAACCACTCATCACTAGTGAATGGTTATTTATAAAAATTAATATCATCAATTTCAATTGTTAGATTCACTAATCCAATTGCTTTTCCACTAATAACATTGCATTATCTTCCATATCGCCTCTGAAAAAAATATGATTTTTAATTTGCACCCTTTTAAGGAACAATATTCACCAAAACAATGTGATGCTTGAAAAAATACAAAACTTTGTTGACCTTTACAAAAGCCCAAAAACTCTCTTCAAATAAAAATCCAAACCTTAAATCTATGTTCAAACCTTCAACGCTGCCTTTAGGGCTATGAGCCTTTCAAATGATACAATCTCGTACTATCGGTATAAACCTCCTTATAGGTACAAGCACACAGATTTTCGCTCATAGTCCCACTTCTATGAGAACGCGAGGAAGGCTTCTCAATCTCTTGAGAAGAACTATTATCTTCAACAGAACGGTCAACTTTCAATATGACTTTGGAGTTATTGTATCGGCAGAGAGTTCTCCCCTTTTAAGAGGTCTATGTGGCAGCATCACTCCAATCAATCGACAGCTAGGGCTACGACCCTCTCCCTCTGTTTCTGGCTGGAATTTCACTTCAAATAGATGATCTTACCTCCAGTTGCGGCTTTGTGCTTGTTGTCTGCTTCACACACTGTTGCTGGTCCAACGCTCTTTATCGAGCTTTCACTTACACTTCGAAACAGACTCAAAGCTCCACAGAAACACACAATTGAGTACTCATTGAAAACTATTATTATGTTCATAATTTGAAAGCTCAAACGAATTGCAAAACAAAATTATAAATTCAATGGCATAGGTTAGAGAAAAATATGACATATAATTTTTTTATACTCTAAAAACCAACGGCATATGTCTTCTCTTGAGCTCAATATATTGTGGCAAATAATATGCCTCAACGATCCTTCTCGATATGGCCACAGCTCTATAGGCTCACGACTTTCTCAACATGCCGAGAAAATTTGTATCACATCACAAAATAGGAAATGCGCTCCTCGCTAACTGCTAAGACACTGACCACAACAACAGTGACTCTTCCACATAGAATCTCTTCTCTAGGTTACATACACCACCGCACTCCAACTCTTACACTGGTCAAACTTTGACGATGGCTTCTTCGCATGCTTTCTTGGCTGCTCCAGCTCCACACACAAGTCACCATGCTTGGAACACACTACAACACACGATTTTTATGATGGACACAACCTTCACCTCGTTGGCAAGCTTCATTGCCAAACCTCATTATCACTCCTCGACATTGTTGACTTAACTTCAGTTTTCAACTCACTGCAGCTCCACCACACTCAACAATTCAAACTCAACAACATTTCGATCATCAGCGCAAAAGATATTTTTTTATTCACACAGTAATAATCCTCATATAATTCCCAACAGACACTGGAAACAACTCTAACAGTTGTTTGCGAGTAATTCAAAACTAAACAGAGCAGTGGAAGGAAACAAAGCAGTTCTGGATTTGATACCAATTGAAAGGATTTAGGGTAAACAACGAAAACACAACTACGACTATTGAAATAAACCATAAAAACCAAACATGAATTTATACAACCTCAAACAATGAAGTTGACGAACTATGTAGCTACAACTGCCTTACTGTTACTCAGACTCTGCGTCAAGACTATACATCCTGAAATGTGCATGACTACAACAAACTACAAAACTACTCCTACAAGAACATGTAGCTACAACTGTGTACAACTTCTACTGTATGCATTTCTTCTATGTCTCATCTCAATTTATAAAGAAAAACTGAGTCCGTGACATATATTTAAAATATCAGTTTTGCCTCTTCGAGTTGCAATGAATCCACACAGAGTTGCCCCTTTGAAACTCAATAGGTATGGGAGTGGTGCCTCTTCAATGTTGGACAGGTCATGGTAGTGAGGTGGTGCAGGAGGTGTTCAGTGAGTTGGCAGGCGGTAATTATTTCCAACACATATGAAATATTATTCTTTAAATTAAGAATGGAGTTGATGAAATCGCATGTTGAGATATAAATATAAGACACATTTCAAACTAAAAATAATTTTAACATATGAAATATTCTTCAAATTAAGAATGGAGTTATAAAATCACATATTTTTACTTCTACATTGCATTATTTTACTAAGATTTAGAATTTTAAAATTTAGGGTGTCCTTCTAAAGAACGAAACCATAACAGAAAATTCACCATACATTAATGAGTTGTATGAGTTCAAAATTGTAAGTTGAACTTTCATGTTTTTAACCCAGCTGATTGAGACATGAAAAACTATTTGACAAATATCCTAAAACCATGAACACTCAAATTTCACAACAGCAACTGCCCAAATTTGTTTTCATGTATACATAAAACATAACACTTATAAATTAAAAATCACACTCTTCCACTCCCACATATACGAAATCATTGTTAAACTCCATCATAAATCAATCAATTAGAAAAGGGCCTAACTTAAAAATCTGGCTAGAAAAGACAAACTCGAAAATGGTTCTAAGAAATCGACCATGGCTTTGAGACTTGAAAATATCGCAAGAAAAAGCAAGCCGGAAAATGCTCAGGAAACCCATGGCTTTGAGATTCAAGATTTTTTCTGGAAAAAGAAAACTGGAAAATGGTTGGGAAAAGCATGGCATTAAGGTTCAAGCTCTTTTCTTTGATAATAGGCCATGTAATGCCTTAAAATGATAACTCACGATATAAGTTACGAAGAGAATAACACAAACCGCTGTTAAAATGAAGGATTTAAAGGTGAACATATAAGTGTGAAAAGGCCATATCTCCTACCTAGCACAAAAGTTAACAGAATAGTAGACATAATTTAACTCTGAATGATGTGTTTGAAAAATAGTGATTGATTTTTTCATTATGGCCTCCATTATTTTGGAGATATTGGTAATCTCACTTTCCCAGAGCACGAAGAAACATGGAACTGGGTTACTTAGAGGATCTTTTGCGATAAACCACCTCACAGGATGTGCAAAGGCAACAACTACCACATATTGCAACACCTAAACAAAGTAACACTCAAACAGAAGCAAGGTTCAATGGTGAAATAGTTGCATGGAAAAGTGTAAGGCATGCATATTAAGACATTGCACACTATTTTTTTTTAATTAGCTATTATATATATAAAAGTTACTTTATGTATTCTTGTGCCATTTCTATAATTTATTTATTCAATTACATGAATGCATCCATACAAGAATACTTACTGAAATTTGAAAAATAATATTAATAAAAAAAATATCTTGTTAGATAGACATGTATGGGGAGTGCATGCAAGTCTAGGTGTCTCAAGATTTTGTTTGTTTGGTTGGTTTCACCATGGCCATGTTTCTGCTTGCAAATAGAGGAACTAATGTCACGACCTACAAGTAGAAGAGCTAACTAATGTCAGTGTATTGATTTTTTTGTACATCTCTATTGGATTTTTCTCATTGTTTTTCTAGCCTTTTTGAATCTATTATGCACTATGCAATCAAAGTTTTCTTTAGGTAGAAGGAATGAACTAGCTTTTGCTCTGCACGGATCTTCCTGCAAGGCCAAACTGACATAGAGACAAAAAGATGAGTTTTTTTTTTTAAACAAACATAATGCTTATTAAGTTATTTTCTCTCTAATTTTAGGTTTTACAAATGAATTGCATGGTTATTTATTATTGAGGAGGAAAACTCTCGAATTTCTCAAAGAAAGAACTCCTTCCTAGATATTTGGAAGAAACTGAGAGAAATCCTTTCAATTCCAATTCTAGGAATTCATCTAACTACTTAATCTTTAACAAATTCTAAAATTCTCCATAAAACTAAAATTTTCCAAATTAAATAAATACATAAATACAAAATAAGAAAAGCTATTACAGCATAAACTCACTCCAAGTCGTCTATACAAAATGGGTTTCATGGCCATTTACTCAATTCTATGTCTTTTTTTCATCATGCTTTGTGTCATCCATAGATGCGACCAACTGGGTTTTAAAAATCATTATTATGGTATAAAATAAGAATTTGAATGCAACCGCTAATGGATAGAGAAAATATAGCGTTGATAACATAATATATCTGGAAGAAAATAGCAGCACTCTGGAAAACTACAAAGTTAAGTGTATAACGTCTATGTGGCTAAGAAAAATACATTCAATTATCAAAATTAAAGGCAAGGTACAAAAAAAATTAATTTGTTGAGATCATTAATTTTTTTTATTTTTTATTTTATTATAGAGTGGGAGCAAAGATGGTGAACAAAATATTAATAATACCTAACACTTTGACTCTTTAACAATTGAAGAAGAGAGTGAGAGAAAATATGGTGAAAAAAATATTTTTAACACCTAGGAGTGAGTTAGAAATCCATGTAGTTTATAAAGATTGTGATGATGCAATGGCACCTCATGTTGTACAATTTCAACCTCACAGTGATGTAGTTTAGTGTGCTCATCAATTTTACCAAAGGCTTCAGGTAAGGGGTCTCTATGTGATGAGCACTCTAGGGAGGGTAGTTGATGGGATTATCTCCACAGCTGGTTCAGTGAGATTGTTCCCTGGAACATGTCAGATACTTTCACTCTCTGGGACATCTCTCCCATGTTGCAACTCTCTCTATATCTAATTTTTACTCTTCTGGAAAGGTCATCATAGGGAAGGTAAGTCTCTGAAGAACATTTTTTGTTAATTTATCTGAAATCCTATTAGAACAATTTATGTTAATATAGTTGAAATCCTATTAGAGCTTGGTCTGAATTTTGTCTTCAGATATTTATCCTTACCAAAAAGGGGCTTTTCACCCCACTGCATTAAACATTCAGGATAATGTCTTAAGGTTCTATAGTGTTGTTTTATCAGCCTTAATTGACTCACACTGCAACATTAATTGTCAACCCAGGGTAGGCCTTGCTGTTTCAATGGAGTTCGCGCTATCTATGTTGATACAATCCAACCAAGGATAAGAAAGTGCAGAAAAACTGTGAAAGATGTCATTGATCTAAATTACTGAATCAACCATGTATGCAGAGATAAAAACAATCCACAGAATTAAATCACAACCTGCAGCTATTGACATAAAGGTGCGCCACGCCTAGAACTAGCATCTATTCCAGCTAGTTACTATTCCTCTTTTGTTTAACTCTATGTAATAACACAAGATAAGTAGAAAAAACAGTGAATGAAATCCATGATTTGTATAGAAACAACGAGAAAATATAAATCAATAAACTCGATTGAAATGTACACTACCTAATCACTGCAATATCTACCAAATAGGAGGGCCATTAACAAATTAGTTAAGAAGCAATAATAGCATCACGTGCCAATTGATATTAAAATAAGTTTAGGAATTACAGAAACAAAGTAACGGTACTCTTCTATATGTTACTTTTGATACATGAAAAGTCGAGTCTTTTTATAACTATTACATCTTAAAAATTAGAAAAACATATCAATCATGAGAATCTCCGATTCTCACGTTGATCTAAAAATAAAGAAGTTGCAACCTAATGCTAAATAAATATACATTAGTTACAACTACTTGAGTCATGTTGCCTAAAAAATAAACAATCCTACTGCTGACATCTGTTATATGGAATAGTACCCACAGTTCCAGCTTTGGTGCAATAATATTGAGCAAATGAGGGTTCGGGATGAAGCGACAAAACTGATGACAGCATTGTTGGTGTAATGGCAGATCCATGTGAGGTGTAATAGCACCCGATGTGTAACAACAACCTGTAACACCACCGATGTGTAGCAACAATGTGTAACAACAACCACCTTTAACAACAGTGATTTGTAATAGCACCTAGTATGTAGCAGTGACATGTAACAACACTCAAGGTGTAACATCGAACTATTCTATCCTTTCCTATAGTTAACTCCTATTGCTTGTTTGCTTCCACGAGCCAACACCTGAAAAAGATAAAATTCCCGAAATGCTCCTTCAATGATTGTCCAGTTAGCCACAAAAAGAAATAAAGCCTTGTATTTATTCGGTAAAATACAACAAAGTAACATGACAGTAA
Organism: Pinus taeda; assembly: GCA_000404065.3. Lineage (NCBI taxonomy): Eukaryota > Viridiplantae > Streptophyta > Pinopsida > Pinales > Pinaceae > Pinus > Pinus taeda. The sequence goes on from APFE030229198.1 coordinate 67,241, forward strand.
AATGGATTAAAAAGGTAAGAAAATAGGGAGTTTGGTCATATAAGGCCATAGGTCGGAAGGACAAAAAGGTAAAAACAAGGGAAAGAAGCTGCGGAAAATGGGTGAAAAACCACGCCCAACATCTCCCCCTAACTAAAGCCACTACATGTCCCCATGTCGAATATCAGACCCTTCTACTGTGCCCCAATGGAAATCTGTAAAGTTGTATGTAGCAACAGTATCATCTCCTGGAGCTCTGAATCCTTGATTAGACATTAACTCATGTGGCCATGATTCCTCTTCGTAATCACATAACTGATAATCAGGTTGATACTCCTCTAATGGCAACCAAATCAAAGGGAATCTGAACCTGAGGCCAATCTAGAACACCCCTAGTCTCAGCACAGTCTGGGAATATTTTGGCACCCATGAAATAATAGCCACAAAGTTCTTATACTCAAATGTGTCCCCTTCCTGCAATTCTACACTGCAAGCTTCAGTGCACTTGAGACATCCAACCAACGCTTGGCTCCTCATGGCTGACTATTCTCTCCTTTTGAGAGTGCTTAGAAACTGCCTAAAATCTCACTGGAGTTCATAGGCCTTTCCCGATTCAGCTTGAACCCATAGTTCTTTCCTTTCCTCATTGGTCACTATTGTCTTCTTAACTAGTTTCCACTCAATCAAGTTCCTCATAAATGAGAGGAATGCCTGCAACTACAAATCTCCCATGAAAGAGAGGATATTCGCCACCATATTTGTGCTCACGTATTCGCACATCATGTTGTGCAATAACAGATCGCACAACAAATTTTGATCATCAAAATCACAGGACTAAAAAATTTCCAAAAAAGTGCAAGTAAAAGAACCCAAATATGACCTTTTCTCATAAACTTCCCTCAATTGAAATAAATAGTAACGTTCCCACGGGAACATAGGGTCTGATGGGGATGGCCGCCTGCATTCTTGCAGGTTTAGAGCGATGTTACAGAGTTTAGTATTATCAAACATTAGGTCAGAGACATCCCGATGAAGTTGGTACAATTGTTCATCCTTTATCTTCATCATTTCTTTATGCCTCCGTGCCTCCGCTTTTCTTTCCCATTCTTCCTTCAACCATTTCTCTTGCAAGGAATCCATCATATTCTTATGCACATTGAGTGGAATAACTCCCTCATGTAGAGAGAGTGCCAAATGCTTCCACTTTTGTAGCTCTACCAATAACAACAATTTCTCAGAATTTCATCCTTTAAGAGGACCCAATGTTCTTCCACATGCATCACCAACTAAGGGTGTAGCATCCTCCTAAGGGTGAAGCTATCCCACCTTGGCTATTGGTTCTTGTGTAACAATAGCTTCGTCAATGGCTTTGACCATAGCTTCCTTATTTTCTTGGTCACCTTCCATTCTTACTGTTGGTTCTTGTGTGGTAGCAGTGATGTCCACAGGGTTTTGCTCATCATTTATCTTTGGACCAGCTTCAGTCTCTACTATTGGTTCTTTTGTAATAACAGCAGGGACCATTGGCTCACAGATATTATCTTTCTCTTCCTCCACTTGGTTGATTTCCTCCTCCACTATTGTTCCTAGTGAAATAGCAGTGTCATCAAATGTTTTTGGTGTATCCATTGTTTGATCACTTTCTGTGGATTGTGTTGTCTCGGTTGTTGGTTCTTGTGGATTAGCTATGCCCTCGATAGGTTCTGGTGTAACAGCCTCCTAGTTTTCGGTTTGAGTCTCCCTCGATGTAGTATCTACTGCACAGACTTTGAATCCAGCTTCCACCAACTTCCCAGCACAACCTATACATAGAGTTCCCTGGATTTCTCCCCTTCTAGCCCTGTCCACAACCTCTGTCGAAGTATCCATCCCTGGGGCTCTTGGCTCTACCTTCCCTACTACTAGCTATTCCCTTATTTCCTCAATCTCTTTTTCTAAAATTTCAATTTTCGATAACAAGGACTGGGTTTCGCTCTTACCAGACGAAGGAGGTTTTTTTGGCTAGGATTGCTCCTTGTCCTTCTGCTCGACAGCTTCCTTATTCTTTCATGACATAGATGGGGACTTTGGGTGACTGCTAACCCTTATCATTTGCTTCGACCTTTTGTTGCCATTTGGTTTGTCAACCTACTTATTATTGATCCTCATTGTCAAGGGTTGTGGTTTCTCCTTTGTTAACTCTCGGGTTTCTCCTTTGTTACCTCTTGAGTTTCCCTAGTCATATCTATTTGCCTTCTGCGAGTAGTCATGGGCCTTTTCCGCATGAAATCTTCCCAATTTTTGCCCTGTTAGCTCAAGGCATCCAACACGATGAGTTTAATAAGGTCATGGTTTGTAACACACATTTCTGGATCTGCATCCATTTTCACAACCACAACCATGTGTCTAATATTTCCCAATAAGAAATATGATAGTTTAATCCGATGCTGATGGCAGAGATAGTTCAACAGTGGGAAGTGGTAATTAAACATAATTATTGCTCTTCCCTCATAAGTAATGTACTTAATGAGGAAGAGAGCAACATCTTCCCATGGATGGGGGAGTGACAACCTATCAATTCCCTGCCCTTCTTACCCAATGAATCGCTTTCCTGAAGAAAATCCCCTTTTAGCGAGGGGTCATTAACCTTCCTAGTAAACCATCTCTTCCCTTCTACTGGAAATCCTATTACTCCAGCAATAACTTCATCTATGGCCTCCACTTTCAGTCCTCTAACTTCTTTCTGGTTTCTTTTCAGGTTCTTTGTGCATGGCCACATCATTGTCTGATCCTTCCAGTTTCTAGAAGAATTCAAACTAGCCTGCATCTTTGAAGACATGGCAAGCCTCAAGACAACCTTCCAAGGCTTCTGTAGTTCCTGGTTCATGTCGTATCACTGCTCCACCCATTACTTCTACAATTCAATGATGTTTCACTTGCTTATCTTCCCTCCGCCACACACTCTAGTTGTTTCAGCCTCCACTGCTACTTTCCTCCTCTCTAAGCACTCTAAATAGGGATTCAGTGCTTCCAGCAAGGGTAGATGATAGGGGGTAGGGTGGCACAGGTGCAGATTTGGATTAAGATTTGGCATGCATTTTTTATACAGCTTAATGAATTTTGCTTTAATGGTGAGCCATGGGGAGGTCTTGTCAATAGTGCCCTTATCCTTTTTGGTATGATTTGGTATGAAGTAACAATAACTCCTGGGTCACATGCCTTAATTGCTAGATTTTTCCAATAATTATAAATCATGAGACAGTCATGTCGTGACATGATTCGTTCCCCCCAAGCTTAATTATGACAACCATCCTCTGTCATCAATTAGTCATGTTAACTTACCATAATTACAAAATAAATCAAATGCAATATTACCTTTTTGATGACATACTTGGGTGACATAGGGCATGGTTATGGGTGGTGCAATGTCGAATCATAATCGGGCAATGAGACCCACGAACTTAGATCTATTGATGAGGCTCACGATGATATTTTTGTTATTTATTACAATAAAATATTTCATATTATTCCTAAAAAGTTGTCTGTTGTTACAAGTGTAACAGCCAAGACAACTGGTATATATTAATTTTAATTTTTACAAAAAGATAAAGAACAAAAGATCATATAGCAACACTTATTGTATGATACACTTTAATGGAACAAATGCTGTTGAGGGTGTAACAGCCGCCACCAAGTGGTTTTCAACTGCTACAAAAAGTGTCTGTATGCACCTCCAAAAGGTTTTCACAGCCTAAATTGTTTTTTATATATCTCTATTATGTTTTCATATCTATATTATATTATTTATTATTAATTTTTATTTTATTATTTATTATTTTAAAATTATTATTATTATTATTATTATATATATTTGAAAACGGTGTAACAGTCGCCACCAGGAGGTTTTCAGTTGTTACACTTACTAGAAAAGTTAAATATTTTGCAGCACAGGGGGGCTTTCCCCTATTCCCATAACTTCTAGATCTGAATTTGTGACAATGTTGACAAATGAACCCTTTGAGGTAGGTTTGAATACAACCAGATACAACGCCCATTTGGAAGTGATGGTGTCCTTGCACTTTCAATGGTTACCAAATTTATAGTCCCATTGGCAAGGATTGCATCTACCTCATAAGGACCTAGCCATCTGGTGCAGATATTACCCTTGAAGTCCTTAAACCTTGGGTTGTATAATAGAGCCCAATCTCCTTTCTGGAATTGTTTCTTCTTTATAAATTTGTCATGCCACTTAGCTCTCTACTGCTAGATAATCTATATTTGTTGGATAGCAGCCAACCATTTCTTCTCCAATTCATTGAGCTGATTCAATCTCTACCTTTATGTTGTAGTCAAATCCAAATTGACCTACAATGTTGTCTTTAGTGTCTTGATTTCAAATTCAATGGGGAATAAAGGGTTCTTGCCATACACAAGTTCATATGGTGAGAATCTAGTGGTGTTCCTCCATGTAGTCATGTATGCCCATAACACTTCCAAAAGTTTTTCAGCCCAATTTCTTCGATGACTGGCCATAGTCTTAGTAAGGATCCCCTCAATGACTTTATTAGTGCTTTCCACCTGGCCATTAGCCTGTAGATGGTAAGGTGTTGTGATTTTGTGATGGATTTTATATTTCTCGACCAATTCCCAGATCTTATGCAATGTGAACTATGGCCCTCTGTCTGTGACTATCTCCCTGGGTATGCCAAACTTGACAAAGATGTCTTCAGACAGAAAGTCTGAGATATCTTGCTCCGTGGCTCTAGTTAATGCCTTCGCCTCAACCCATTTTGTGACATAGTCAGTACACACCAAGATGTAGGAGCTCTGTCTGGATGAAGGATTGATTAGTCCCACAAAATATAGAGCCCACTTCTCAAAAGGTTCTATGACAATATGGGGTTGTAATGACATCTCATCCAATTGCAGTGGTTAGCCCATCCTTTGACAACTATCACATCCCTTCACAACATTATTAGCATCTTGAAATATTGTTGGTCAGTATTACCCTATTGGAAGGACTTTGTATCCTATCTGTTTATCTATGAAGTGTCCTCCACAAGGTTCTTCATGGCAAGCTTTGAGGATATCAAAGACCTCGTCCTCTCTAACACATCATCTAATATGGAACTCAGGTCTAGTGTGGTAGAGGTTCCCATCTATCCAGGTATATGTAGCACTTTGTTGTATGATTTTCTTTTTCCCCCTTAAGGACAAATACTGGGGAAACTTCCTTGTAGTAAGATAATTGCTTATATCTACATACCAAGATGAGTAAGTAGAAGTAGCAAAAAGATATTCATTAAGGAAAGAATCTTCACTAGGAGTGCAATTGTTATCAGTAGTTAGCCTAGAAAGAAATTCAGCTAATACATTGTCCTTTTGTGGCTTATCTACAATAGTGATATCAAAATCTTGTAACAACAATAACCAACGTGTAATCCTACCATTTGTAATTGGCTATTCATTAAGAAACGAATGGTAGAATGGTCAGTGTGTACAAATACTTGATATCCGGTGATGTAATGTAGGAATTTATTGATGGCATGCACGACTGCTAAGAAATCCTTCTCAACCACTGTGTAGTTGAGCTCAGCTGGAGTTAGATTTTTACCTATGTAGTAAATGGTGTAATGTTTCTTATCCTCCAGCTGACCCAGAACAACACCTACAACAATATCCGATGCATCCATAGCTATGTGAAACGACAGTTCCCAATTAGGTCCTCACAAGACTGGGGCTATTGATACACATCCTTTCAGCTTTAAGAAGGCCTACTCACACTTCCCTATCCACAAGAAATCAACATCCTTCATGAGCAAGGAAAATAATGGTGATGCACTTCTCAAAATTTTTTCTATAAATCTTCTGTAATACCCTACATGCCCCAAGAAACTACGTACCTCTTTCTGTGTTTTGGGGTTGAAATTTTTAGGATTACCTCTATTTTTGTAGGGTCTACCTTGATTCCATCAGCAGAAATGTAATGTCCAAGCACGATCCTTTCAGTCATCATCATGTGCCATTTCTCCATGCTCAAGGCAACATTGGTCTGTACACATCATTCTAACACTTTTTCCAGATTGACTAATGCTGCTTAAAAAGCATCATCATAAGGTGTGAAATCGTCCATGAATATTTCTTGACAGTCATTCAATAAGTCGAAAAAAATTCCCAAAATTTCCCTTTGAAAGGTTGTTGGTCCATTACATAGCCCATAAGGTAGCATGTTGTATGCGTAGGTTACCCAAGGACAAGTGAAGGTTGTTTTATCCTAGGCTTCCGAGGCGATCTGTATCTGATTGTAGCCACTGAATCCATCCATAAATGAAAATAATTTCTTTCTGGAGAGAGTATCAAGGACCTAATCTATAAATGTTAATGGAAAATTATCTTTCTGAGTGGCCTTGTTGAGTTCTCTATTGTCAACAGAGACCCTCCACTTGCCATCCTTTTTAGGAACAATGACAAGCAAGGACACCCAATGACTGTCAGATATTGGATAGATAAAATTAGCACTTAGGAGTTTTTGTAGTTCCTCTTTCACCACTTCCTTTAGTGTAGGGTTCATGCAGCGTTGTGGTTGTCTAATTGGTTTGCAACCATCCTTCAAATAAATACAGTGAGTGCATAGGTTAGGGTGGATCCCTTTCATATCCGTATAATCCCATGCAAATGCCTTTTTATCCTTCTGCAATATTTGCAATAGGTGTTCACTTTGTTCAATAGTCAAATTGGGGTAAACATTCAAAAACTTTCCAGCCTCAATCTGAATTGGGCTACTAGAAATATTTGGAGCTATCCTTATTTGTTCAAAATATATTTCTTCCAGCTCTTCGTCCTCATTTTCATTTTCAATAGAAGCAAAAAATAGGGAATTACTAATAAAACCATTAATAACATCATCTTATGTTTTGTCTTTAAAATACTAGGCTTTCCCTAGAGTGAGGAGTGGTAGGGAAAGATCTGACTTAGGCTCAAACTCATCCCACCAAAAGGGTTGTACACATCCACATTTGGTTTTGGGGGATAAATATTAAGGTTCTGGGTTGCCTAGCCATTCAAGATCACCATGGATCCTGCCCTGTAGCCTATAAATGCATCCACAGTGGCCAACCATGGTCTCCCTAGGATAAAAGGATACCCCCCCAAATTGGATTTGGACTGTAGAATAAGGAAATCAGCTGGATATCTCTAGGAAGTTATCATAATCAATATATATTCTAACATCCCCTTGGGTTTAACACGGGACTTGTCTACCAATTCCAACACAATGGGGGTGCGCCTATGTCTCTGTAGCCCGAGAGCAATGAAGAGATCTTTCACCATTACATTAATGTCAACCCCAAGATCAGTCAATGTATTGGATATGGGTTGATCATTAATGTATACGGTGACAATAGGCTTGCCTGGATAATTGTGCTTAGTAAGGAGAGGTTGAGTAGACATTAATTCAGATAACTCTCCCATCACATGTATGGTGGCAAGGTCTTTAGGCTTTCTTCCACATTTCTTGATGCACAAATCTCTCACTGTCTTGGCATAGATGGGTACTTCCTTAAGGGCTTGCGACAAGGGGATTCGTACATATATATTTTGCAACTCCCTAAGGAAATCAGATTCAGGCTGGGAAGTCATCCAAGGTTCACCTAGTCTCTGAGGATATGGTGGGTCCTGTGTAACAGTGGTTGAATCTGTTGTTATAGGTGTATTAGCCTTCCCTGAAGTAGCTATTACAGATGTAATAGTTCTTTTCGACTTGGCTGTTACATAAGTAACAACTTCCTCTGCATAATTTGTTGTAGGTGCAGTAGTTGCCTCAAAGTCTCTAACTTCTCCTCTAGATGGTTTACAGTCTTCCTCCATAATGATAGGAGAGTGAGTGGGGTTAATTACCATGCCCGATCATAATTGTATTTCATTAAATTCCATGGGGGTAATAAGGTAGGTCTAGAAGGTCGTAGGAGCCTATATGCCCTGAGCTACTTTACTGTTTGGGTTTGGGTTAGGTTGCATAGGTAGTTGATGTCGTACAAGTGGTAGAGGAGGAAAATCTTGGAAAGGAAGTAACTGTAGCTTTTGCTACATGGGTGGTGCAGGTAGAGCTGAACTCTGGGCATTTCCTCTCTAGTCCTGGTTCCACGGGTGTGGTTGGGGTTGAGGATATTCGATAAGAGGAGATGGAGACCATTGGTTCAAGGGTGAAGTGAACTGAGCTAAAGGAGGGGCAAAATATTGTCATGGATATGGTTTATTATTATATGCAATGTTCCACGAATTGAAAGAGGAAAATTCTTGAGACATACCTAGAGGTCGCAGCTGCCATGGCCTCTGTGATGCAATGAAGTAAGCAGATTGCACCTCTTCTCTTGATTATCTAAGTGTTTCCTTTAGTCTAGGAAGCTTTAGACACTTCTCTGTTGAATGTTCCAGTTTGCAGATGTTACAGAGGCTGATGTTGTTCAGTTCGCATTCCCTATAAGGATGTTTCTTTCGACAAGTCAGATAGAACACAACTAGGGGGTATCAGCTTCTAGTTGTGGCTTTTTTATCTGTGCTATTGTTATCTGGGCTGAGAGAGTATTGAGGATATTGGTCTTGAAATTTTTGAACAAATTTTCGATCTCCTCTCTGGTTATTCCTTTGCCTGCAGATTTTTGTATGTGAAGAGAGGCATCCTGAATTGTACTTCTTCCTCTAGATGATCCTCTATAGCATCATAGGCAAATGTTTATAATTTCCACGAATGGCTCTTATGATATATCCTCATTGCCTAATAGGTTTAGGGTGTCAAGGCAATCGTCCCTCATCCCTTTGATGAATATAGTCTTCAAGATTTCTAGGTCTAAATCATTGTGTTTAGACCTTTGCAAATTGTAGTGGAACCGTTCCACATAGTTTTCCATGCTTTCTTCCTCTTTTTGTGTCATTCTGAATATCTCTTCCCTTAAGTCCCTGGTCCTACAATAATCTTGGTACTTTGACAAGAATGTCTCCTTCATATCATTCCATGTTGAAATGGAAGCGGGGCTTCATCCCATGAACCATCTCAAGGCTACTCCTTTTAAGGTAGTAGGGAATACCTATAACTTCTAAGCATTTGTTATATAATCATAGCTTCTACACAAGACATCAAACTTAAATATAAATGTATCCTAATCTTCCACAGACATCCCTTGAAAGGATGGTAAAGATGATAGAAGAATATTCTTCATAGGAGCTTCATCCCTGAGATTCTCAATTGGGAATTCAAAGGTGGTGGCAGTGGTGTCTATTTTAGCATTGTTATCATTGTTTTCCCCCATGATTAATTCTTCTAACACTTTCTGTAGCAGATGTTCTTCCAGCTACATTTGTGATGGCCCTGCAAATGCAATTAATGCCTTAGGTAGTCCTAGAGTTGGTTGTTTCATTGCACTATCTGTATCTAGATATTGATAAGTATCTAAGTGCTTCTTCTTCTCAGGTGTCCGATGTTCCCCCTTGGTTTCCCCTTGGCCCTCGTTCCTCAAATTCTAGCTACTCACTTCCCCTTCCTACTCATGAATCAAATCCTTGATCTTGAAGGTATGAGTGTTGGCCTTAGAATGATATGGTCCTGAGATGGAGGGATTGGAGGTATCATGGCACCATAAAAGTTAGTAGGGAAGCCCTATGGCTTCATCATATCCTATCAGAGTTTGGCTTTCAGCAGCAACATCCAAGTACACTTTGGTGTGATAACCAAAGTTCCATTCAACTATGCAAAGATCTAGTCCAACATCATCGTAGCAAACACATTGAACTACACATGCACTTCATCAAAAAGCTCATTCATGACCATGTTCTTGAGGTGCAATATTGTTCAATCGATGATCAAGTTGCACACATCTTTACAAAGGCTCTCATAGAGGTGAAGTTTTCTAAACTTCGATTTATGGTTAGAGTTCAAGAAGTTGTCTCTAAGGGGGGATAGGCTCTAATGCCTCCTTCCTTCTCCTATTTAGTCATATTTGTACATCCTTCAATCCTATCCCAAGTTGTTCTTAAGGGAGGATGTTAGGATATTCTGACACATAGGAAATAGTTAAGTATAACTTGGTCTAGTATAGAGTTAGGTAAAATGTGTTTCTTTACTATGTACTTTTGTAACTTACAATCTGACAGTCACGATATGTTCTAGACATGAACTGATCTGACGGTTCATTCTCTCCTCAGTATTACTGACACTTGATCTATGACTTAACACCTAATTGGTCCATGATCTCTATTTAAAGAGCATGGAGGGTCATTTGTAAGGTGACCGTTCATGAGACAAGCTTATGTAAATTTTGATTTTTTTATTAATAAATTGTCTGAAGTGGCCACGTTGGCTCAGGTCGTGGACTATTTCCCTGTTTGAGGGTTTTAACCACGTCAAGAATACTATTGTATTGATCTATGATCTGTTTGTGAGTGGTGTCCTCTGGTGTTCTATCTAAGAACTTACCTTATAAATTCCTGCATTGCGTTGATCCTTATGGAAATTTTGAAGCATTAAAATAAACGAGTTCTAGTAGTCGCTGTGCAGATTTCTGGTGCATTAAATATTAAATACAGTCCTTGACCAAGTACATGACCCCTCATTTTTCAATATGAACACTCACTAAATTTCTCTACAATCTTTTATGTTCTTCATGGGGATGGTGGTTGTTGAAATTTTAAAATAGCAAATTTAGTGAAATATTATTGGCCATTTATTTAATATAATTATTGAACAAGTTTCAACACATAATTTAGTTGGTCCAGTTCTAATTGTTATGTATCTTGCTAACTATTAGCCGATAAACCTATTCAGGTGGATCTCCCTCCATCATTACCCCATATAGCTGCCACTCGATAAACCATAATGGAGAAAAAAATATAATCACTAAACACGTACAATACTCCTCACTAAAAACTTTCTGATGAGAAACATTGATTTCCAATGCATGGTAATATCTCTTTAATTTAATTTTCTTAGAAAACTGAGGCCAATTTTTGTTTGGGTATTCAACATTTTCATAAA
>APFE030229198.1:87500-106104 GCA_000404065.3 Pinus taeda
TAAACATTATTAATTAAAAACGATGACTCATAACATTTCAATTATATTGTTATCTTAAATGTTAATATATAACGGTAATAATATTGTTATCTTAAACGTTAATATATAACGGTAATAATATTATTGTCTTAAACGTCAATGTATTATTATGGTATGTTTTAAATTGATAACATAATATAATGTTAAATAGTGATTTTACCAGAACATTTCTTGCATCCAAACACTTCAATTAATTAAGGTAACCAAAACGTATATAAATATTGCAGGAGAATACTGCACGGCATAATTTCAAATTAACTAACTGAGTTAAAATAACATCTAATCATATGGTATTTATAAACACACATAAAACTGAATTGAAATTCACATTATATTTGAAAATATTTAATAATTAATTATTTAATTAATACAATATTTACAAAAGAAATCATGGCTTATTCATGACCTCTCATATCTGACACTCACACACTTCTACCTCTTACATGACTCATAAGCTCAATTCAATTTATATAAATGGATTAAAACCCAAGATATGTTCTAGATCCCTAAAATAACTCCTAAAATATCTCTCTTCATCCCTAACAACTCTCATCTTATCTCTTATCCCTAGATAAGAGCTACCTAATCCATAATCCTCCCAAACCTTCCACAATACTCTTGAATCTTCTCCTACATACAATAATATTCATTCTCTCTTAAAAACTATAGAAAAATACAATAATTAATTAAATCCCCACTTTACAAACTAACTCATCTAGTAAAATATTGACCTAGGTTAGATTGTCCTGCATCAGATTCCCTAGGTAAAAGAAAATCATGGCCTCTTGACCATTAGTCTTCAATAGATGATAAAACTCCTCCTTGAACCAAAACATTAATTTGTCACTGATCATGTATTTTGTTTTCTTGTTAATGTTCTGTGGTTGTGTTTTTGTGGTTTCTAGGCTTCCAAACATTATGTTGTAGTTGTCCTCCCTCTTTGCTGATGTATAATTGTGGAATCAGATGTATCTTATTGTTATCGTTGCTTTTTCTTTCTTCAATCGACATCTTTTGAGATTCTTTCAACATGAGTTTGTTCATTTCTTCAATTTCAATACCTAACATGTTTTTTTGTTGCACATTATTGTTTGTTTGTTGAACTGCGTTGGCGATCTCTACACTTTTGTTCTGCCAAATTTGTCGATTTGAAGGCATGTTGTATTCCATCCTAATTTCCTTTGTGTCATGCTCTAGCTTTGGATTGTCCAGTCAATCTTCTAAGAAATTTAGTTTTGCTGCAATATCTCTCATGTTGATATTTTTCCCATCATTTTCCAATTCATCACCAAATTGCTTCATTTATGAATCAATTGGTTATCTTAGAGTCAATATTTTCATACTGTGATCAGTGATCAAAACTCCTCTTTTTGCATCTTATTAGGGTCCCATTCTAGAATTTTTGTCATTCCGCCCAGGTCCTCATGCAAAAATTTATTCACTGATGGTAGCCCAAGTCAAAAGCCTTACTCTCCCTTAGAAAATCAATACTTGCTAGCCCACCTTCATGTTCTATTGAGCATACATCAATCATAAACTCTCATTTTATCATGACTTTATGTGATAAAGTCAACATGGAGTCTAGTTATTCAATGTCCCATTAGGTCACTAGGTTTCATTTTCCAAGGTTAAATAATACACCATTTCACTGTAGAAGGCCAACAAAAAGGTATGAGAGTAAGCAAAATAATATCCCTTTTTCATTTAAAGAGGATTTGTAAACATGTAACTATGGTTTCCTACGCTCTATTTTTTATTCCAAAGTATGAGTTTTATTTCAAACTGTAGTTTTATTCCAAAAGCAGAGATGTAATATTATTTTTTAATTTATGTAATTTTATGTTCATTATATGTAATAAGTTTCTATTCCTAAGCTGTCAACTCAAACTCTATTTGCCAACTTCATCCAAGAAAATTCAAATGTAAGGAGTGGCAAAACTCCAACATCATCAATAAAAAGGTTGAATTGAAACATTAGAAAGTGGTTTTTAAAGTTGAGAATTCAAATTCACTCAAGTATAAAGGCCTTCTTAGCATCAAAATCAACTGTATTTTCCTTCTATCATCAATTGAGCAAAGCCCAAGAGAGCATGTTTCAAGATTCTAGGCAAATTTTAAAAAATAGAGTAGGATTTGCACGTTTCCTTCAGGCATTGCATGTTCCCTTCAAACGTTGCACACTTGCGAGGTGCTACACACTCCCTTCATGTGTTGTGCATTTGTCCAGGAAAGATAGAATCGCATCCAAAACTTCACCATACTTGTATTCAACCTCCAAACACTTAAGTAACAGCTAAAGGAAACATGCTTCTTCCTCCTAATGCTACACTTATGGTGTTTTGAAATTTTATTAAAGATTTGGTGTTATTCTTACACTAAAACCCTAGTTTTTCTCTCAAAACCACCCTTGCTCTCTAGATTCCCAAATTTCAACTCCCCTACAGTTTCATACACTCCCCTACAGTTTCATTCCCTTTCCCTAAACCCTTTATCCTAATACTCTGTAAACTTTATCCCCTATACCCTAAGCCCTAGGTGTTATAACTACATAGGCTCCCAAAGCTTAACATTGTAAACCATTTCCCCATTCTAAAAATCTATCTTACTAATACTCCCTATCCCCTCCTCCATTACATAAATATGTTTACCCATCTCCTTCAATTTCCCTTCCCCATTCCTTTCTCCAAAAAAACAACATTCCAACAACCTAATACCCCCCCTAGGGTTTGATATTAAAACACCCTGGCATAATAGGAATAAAATCCATAGAGTGAGGGAGAAGAAATAAAGGTAAATGAAACAGAAGTGAAGAAACCATACAAAGGGGTAAGGATACTCATATTTCAACCAACAGACCTCAGGGAACTCTTGGCATCTCCTATCATTGTGACATCCTTCAAATATTTTGGTTGTTATGATTTCTGTGAGAAAATTCAAGCAATCGAACACCTTCCTATGTTGACTAGACTCTTCATATCGAAACTCCATGACAACCAAGTCACTCTAGCTAGTGTCACTTTTACTTTATCTACTACTGTTATGTTACCTACCACCAATATCCCATATGTTGGTGAGAATTGGTTTAAACAAGGTCAGTTGGAGAAACATTACCATCAACCTTTCATAAAACCAAGTGACTGAAATGAGAGAAAGGGTTATTTTACTTTTTCTCACCTCCTGAACATATATGCCCCAATGATGAAGATTATCATGAAATATTTTTCTTGTGAAGGTAGATTTTCTATGCTTTATTCCCATAACATCTTGCTCTTAATGCATTTCACTAGGGTAATACTGCTCAACATACCCTAGTACCTTTTCCGAAGCATTAATAAGGTCACCTATATTGTCCAAAAAACTTAATATGAACATCAAATTAAGAGTCTTTTTTATCATTCCCTCATAAAAATCATAGTCCTCTATCATCTCAAAGAGTTAAATATTGCATGGAGTACCTTCATAGGCAATCCCATATTCACTGATCCATCTATTCAAAATGTTCAAGATGTCCCTTCATCATCTCATCCTTCCACCTCCATTCCTCCATGTCAACCTATAGATCATTCATCATCATCAAATCGGTTACCTTCACCATCAGCTCCACCATCACGATTTCATGAGCATATTAAGTCACCTAGAAGAGATGAGATTAGTGAGATGGAGCAGATTGAGCAGGTTGAGGTCATCAAGCCTAAAGGGGTTAATTTTGGGACTTTGGCACACATTTATCAGAGAGGCCATAGGTAGGTGTTTTCCCCACAAATTGTGGGTGGGGCTTGCCTTCTTCATCAGCAAAATAGGTAGAGAAGGGCAAAGAAAATATGACAGAGACAGTGATTGAGCATGAGGAGGAAGAACGCCATGAGGCAGAGAAATATTTTGACTTAGTTGACCTAGGTGAGCATGATGATAATAAGGATACCAGCATTGTCATCAAGGAGAAATATGCACTCATCAGGGGGCTCTAGATCAACTTTGAGAGGTCAAAATATATCATTTCATATTATGAATAGGAGAATGAGTAGCTTCAAGCCAAACATGATGTCATGGAGATTCAACTCATCAAGGCAAAGACAGAAGCAACGAAAGCCAAAGCATTGCTTGATGAGGCCTATGACATGTATGGTGAACCTGAAGAAGTGCAAGAACCTAGAAGCAGACCTAGCACTAGAGGGTTGAAAAGAGCTCTAGAACTAGAGAAACAAAAGGAGGTTGAGCTTGTTAATGAGCTCACATGAAATGAGCAGTTTTCCATCTTGATCAATGAGGACTAGGAGCATTGGCTTCATAAGGTAAATCAACATTTAGATAATCTCCTAGACAAGGCTAATCAACAAAATGACATTCAGAGGAAGATGACAAAACACTATGTCAGCAGAGAAAGAAATGCAAGGGAAAAGCTCAAGGTTGCAAAGGCAAAAATTGAAGTCCTAACACACCAAGAAGAGAAGAAGAAGCTTGATATACTTTTAGGGGCTTCACTCAAAGCCTGGCCACATGAAACACTAGCTCCTTGGCCAATTTTGAAGAATCTTGGCTCATTTTTGTAAACATGGTTTTCCTTGTGTTTTTTAAGGCAAGTTTTTATTAGCTGCAATGTCAAATGCTTTGGGGAACATTTTGAAGAAATGGAGATGACGACTGGATGTAGAATGACAAATACATCTCCGAAAACCATGTTTTTGAGCCTTAGTTTCTGAAACTGGAAGGTGAAAAGGGTGAAAAAATAGGAAAAAATCATGTTTCTTCCTCATTTTTGGCCAAGGCATTGCGCATTTGACCAGTCTCAGGAGAATGATGTTTTGGAGGATCAAATCAGGTCCATTTGGGAAACTAAATCCATATTTGGAAACTAAACAGGACAAGATTTCCAATGCACTATACTAGGATTAATTTGGATGCCGAGAAGGCAGTCAAAAGGAGCCTGCATGATGGAGGGTGCACTTGACAGAAAGATGGCACACTTAACAATTTGCCTGATTTTTTACTGTTTTTCTCCAGTTTTGATTTTCATCCTTGGGAATCAACTTTTTACTAATGTAATTGATATGGTAAATGTAATTATACTATTTTACTATTACCTAAGAGTGAATACATTAATTAAGTAGACTTCATCAAGTCAAATGAATCAGTTTCAATGTAATTAGGGATGAGTCACTTTGACCACCCTACACTCTAGCTATCAATTTAGATTTTGGTGGAACTGCTCCTCCTCTCACAGATTCGACCACTGAGGTTGTTATGAGTTTGTTTTTATGTCTATATCTTCCCTTTATTCACTCTTTTCAGAGGTTTGACTCAGTTGGATATTCTACTAGTGATAAGAGACACTATTGTATTAGATTTTGGCCAGTGCTAATAGATGAATTGCAACTATTTCTTTGGGATACATGTTCTATGGATACATAGAATTGTTTCTTATTTTTAATCATTTGTATGAATGTTTTGTATGCTCATAAACCATTTCATGTCTGTTATATGGTAGTTTTCAAGTTGATAGGCAAAATACATGTTTTCTCACGCTTTGTTTTGGGAAAGTTATCATAATTTGTCCATTTTTCTTCAGTTTAGGAAGAATAATTGTCCTATGCTCTTCCTAACTCCTCATCAGTCTTAAACCATCTCACCAAAATCACCTTTTAAGTGTTAATCCTCCTTCCTACCTTGCCCCTTTGAATATCTGCAATCATATCTTATTTGCCCTGAACTAGTCTCTTTGACATAATACCCTCATCCAGCAATAACTCAATCAAATCGATCAGTTGGATATTGTACTAGTGATCAAAGACACTATTGTATCAGATTTTGGCTAGTATTAATAGATGTGTTGTAGCTATTTCTTTGGGATACATGTTGTATGAATTTTTAGCATTGTTTCCTATTTGTTATCATTCGTATGAATGTTTTCTAAGCTTATAAGCCATTTTTTGTCTGTTATATGCTAGTTTTCAAGTTGATAGGCAGAATACATGTTTGCTCATGCTCTATTTTTGGGAAAGTTATCATAATTTGTCAATTTTTCTTTAGTTTAGGAAGAATACATCTCCTATTCTCTTACTAACTCCTCATCAGTCTTAAACCAACTCACCAAAATCACCTTTTAAGTGCTAATCCTCCTTCCTACCTTGCCCCTTTGAATGTCTGCAATCATATCTGATTTTCCCTAACCTAGCCTCTTTGATCTAATACCCTCATCGAGTAATAACCCAATCAAATCAAATAAAACAACCTCTACATGTCATAACTAGCCAAAAACCCTAATCCATCTAGCCCTCTTGGCTGTGATTTTTCGGAGAGAGCCCTCTCTAGCTTGGTAAGGCTATATACCAAGTCAAAAGATTGGTTTTTGGTTACCTCAACTAGACTATTCCTCAGCATTGGAGATCCAAAGGAGTGCGAACAGGTTGTTCAACAACATATCTTGTCTCCACACATCAATCGTTAGATTTAAAAACATGAGGTTTGAGAGATGAATTTGTCTTGAGGTCTTCATGTTGGTATTTTGAACAATCAGTAGCCTTGTATGTGGGAATCGAACCCACATTCATTTCATCATCATTATCACCAAGCAATGATCCTTGCTCTGGTTTTCAAATATATATATTTGTCTAGATTTTCTTTGCTTCTATAATTTTCAATTTGCACTTCAGTCTTCTTTCCGACAATTTTTGGATTAGTCATTTAACACTTCGATTTATTATCTATTTGTGTCTCTATCTTTGTAATAGTTCTAACAACATGTCAAGTCATACCTTTAATTCAGTAATCCCTTTCTCGTCATCACCAATGCCAATTTTTATGGCATCATTGTGTCCTTTCTCTGGAATCTGCATCTTTTGTCATGAACTTCAATTTTTTCACTGCAACCTGCAACTTAATCACTTTTCCAAGTTATCTCCTCTAAACTTGGTCAATGGTTCACTTCAGTTGAGCTTTAGTCCTGATCACACCTTGCTTCTCCTTTTGCTACAAACAACTGCACAACTGTAGTAACTCTTCAAATTGTCCTTACAACACTTTGAGAAGACTTTTTGGGTGTCGAGCTCCACCAATCATGCACCCACATACATTCAAACTTTTGACTTGACCTTTGACTCCAGAATTTTACATCATTTTTTCATTACTGGACCTTTGACATCCCTACTTACTTGAACCTTCCAATACTATGACTCATGACCTTCAACAAAAACTTCATTACAAATACAATACCTTTGGTATACATTATGTTCTAACACTACTTAAAGTTCTCTCCACCACATTTACAAACATCAATTTAGCTTTAAAAATATCATCACCACTGAGTTTCTCTAACAAGAGCAATCACAGCAACTCAATGAAAATATTAATTAATAGCAATCTAGACTACTAAAATTGAAAGGAGTGTGTAAGAGAATTTACTAACATCGTCTACACCAACCAATGTCTCCAAAATTGTTAATTCAAAGCATACATAACACACAACGGATTTATACTCAGGGACTTAGATGACAATAGCAGAGAATAATTCACAGAGACAGACAAATGGAGAAACAACAAGGTTACTTAGTCAGAAACAGCGGAATACATAAAACAATCACTGGAGAAGAAATCACTTTGCATTACATAACAGGATTGGGCCTTGGCTTGCTTTCCTTGGCCAGAGAAATTACAAATTTATGAGGCAGAAGAAGGATCTAGAATCCTGTATGTGATTCAGATGGAGATCTAGAATGACCTAGAAACGAATGGCAGTGTAGAACGATCTATAATCCTTGAGATCTAGAAAGATATGATCTAGAAGGATCTAGAATCCTGTGTGAATGTGGCTTCACACTTAACATTCTCCCACTTGAAGCCAAATAAGAGTCATCAAGTCACATCGAGTCCTACCATGCCTCTACATAACTCATGTTTATTTTGTGGTAGAATCTTAGTGAGAATATCAGCAGAGTTCTTATCTGTATGGATCTTTTCCAAGGATAACTATTCTTCCTTCAACACATGCCAGATCCAATGGTACCTTAAGTCAATGTGCTTGGTTTTTGAATGAAATGCTGGGTTTTTCTCCAAGTGAATGGCATTCTGACTATCACAATAAAACACATACTTGCTCTGCTTTATTCCTATCTCTCCTAGGAATCGATGCATCCACAAGATCTCTTTACAAGCTTCTGTTCCAGCTATGTACTTTGCTTCTATTGTAGAGAGGGCTACTATTCTTTGTAGCCTTGACACCAAAGATACTACTGCACCTACAAATGTATACAAATAACCTGTGGTGTATTTTCTGGTATCCATATCTCCAGCCGTATCTGCATCTGTAAATTCTTCAAGCACAGTCTCATCATCACCAGAACATAAACAATAGTGACTAGTACCCTTGAGATACCTCAAAATCCATTTCAGCGCTTGCCGATGTTGTTTGCCTGGATTGGCAAGGACCCTTCTCACTACTCCCACTGAATATGCAATGTTTGGTTATGTGCATACCATGGCATACTTCAAACTACCAACTGCTAAAGCATAAGGAATATTAATCATCTCTCCTTTCTTCGTGTCATAACTAGGACACAATTTAGTACTCAGCTTGAAGTGGGTTGCAATGGGTGTACCAACTGGCCTGGCATCCTTCATATTAAACCTGTCAAGCACCTTCTTGATATATTATTTTTCCTATGACAGCCACAACCTTTTTTTTCTTGTCATGCATAATCCGCATGCCCAATATCTATTGTGTTGGTCCCAAATCCTTCATTGCAAATTTTCTACCCAAATCTTTCTTCAACCTATTGATATTATTCTTATCATGCCCAACAATCAACATGTCATCCACATATAACAATAATATGATATACTTTCCTTGATCATGCCTCTTGATATAGACACAATGGTCAACTTCCAACCTCTGAAAACCATGTTCCAACATGAATGAATTAAATTTCTTGTACCATTGTCGAGGTGCCTGTTTCAACCCATAGAGGCTCTTCTTCGACCTACAAAGAAGCCCTTCTTTTCCTTTTTTTATGAAGCCTTATGGCTGCTGCATATAAATTTCTTCCTCCAATTCACCATGAAAGAATGCAGTTTTTACATCTACCTATTCACGTTCTAGGTCTAAAGCAGCAACTAGACCAAGAATGACTCTAATGGATAACATTTTAACAATAGGTGAGAAAATTTCAGTGAAGTCAATACCTTCTTTTTGGGCAAAACCTTTCACCATCATCCTTGCTCTATACCTCTCCTTCTTGTCACCTTCATGCTTAATCCTATAAACCCATTTGTTTTGTAGAGCCTTTCTACTTTTTGGGAGGTTTAAAACTCCCAAGTTTTATTTTCCTACAAAGAGTTTATTTCTTCTTCCATTTCTTTCTTCCATTCTTTACTGTGCTCGAATTTACAAGCTTCTTGAAAACAATTAGGTTCACCTTCATCAGTCAACAAAATATAGTTTGAAGGAGGATACCTTTATGAAGGCTTATGAGGCGTAGAAGATCTGTGAACCAACTATGGTGGTGCATTATTAGGTTGAATCTCCTGTAAAGGTTCCTGCAAGATTCCTTCTTTTTGTTGTTCATTATTTTCCACTTGTTGTTCTTTGTGCTCCTAAATTTTCTGTTTATTTTCTTGTATTGGTGGTATGTTTTCCTGCTACTCTTCAAACTTGTCAATAACCTTCTTAACCTCCAACTCACCTATAGTCCTCTTGAACATTTCTGACTCACTAAATATAACATCCCTGCTTCTAATAATTTTATGTTTGGCTGAAACCCATAGATGATAACCAAGATCTTCATCTGCATATCCCAAAAAAATGCATTTCATAGATTTATCATCTAGCTTAGTTCTATTTTCTTTGGGAATATGTACGAATGCTTCACATCCAAAGATTTTCAAGTTTGAATAATAAAAATTCTTACCAGTCCAAACTTCTTCAGGGATACCGAAATCCAAGGCTGTAGTTGGAGATCCATTTATGAGGTAGCAAGTGATCCTGACTGCTTCAGCCCAAAAATTCTTCTCCTAAGTGGAATTGGACAACATACTTCGCACCTTTTCCATAATGGTACAATTCATCCTTTCTGTGACACCATTTTGTTGAGGAGTACTAGATATAGTCTTCTCATGTTTTATGCCAAAATCTGTTACAATATTCCTTAAGTGCATTTGTGCAATATTCTCCACCATTATCTGTTCTTAAACACTTCAGCAATTTGTTAGTCTCTCTTTCAACAGTAACATGGAATTTTTGAAATATTCCAAACACTTCACTTTTATTTTTCATAGGATATGCCCAAAATTTACTGGATGCATCATCTATAAACGTTACAAAATATGCTGCTCCTCCTAATGATTTGATGTTAACAGGCCCAAACACATCCAAGTGTACCAATTCTAACACATTTTTCTTTCTGTCATTGCCACCTCTAAGGAATGAAACCCTTATTTGTCTACCATATATACAATGCTCACAAAGATCAAGATTGTAGCATTTCAAATGTGGTAATAAATTTTTACCAAGGATTTTTAAGCCCTTCTTGCTCATGTGACCTAAACGCTTATGCCACAGATATGTTGAATTTCCTTATTTTGTGACAGCAACCAAATCTGATTTTCCTATTAGTGTCTTCAATGTGTATAATGTTCTTGTCTTGGGTCCTTTGGCCATGACCAATGCACCTTTACTAATTTTCCAGCCTCCTTTTCCAAAGCTTATCGAATAGCCTTCATCATCCAGTGATCCCATAGAGATTAAACTCATGCACATTTATGGTATATGCCTGACTTGTTTCAACAATATATTTTGTCCATCTTTCATATTGATCTGGACATCTCCCACTCCAACAATATTGCAAAAAGGATTATTCCCCAAACGCACTCTACCATAATCATTGGGATTATACGAAAAAAAACTATCTTTGCATGGGGTTACATGGTGAGATGCCCAGAGTTAAGGATCCAATAAAAGCTACTACTAGATGTAAATACACATGCATCCTATAGTGAAGCAGTAAAGACCACATCACCATGTGTGGCTACAGTAGTATTCTCACCTTCATTTGTGCTAGATGACTTGTGAGTTGTACTAGATGACCTCTGATCCTTTTGTCCTTTCTTCCAGAATCGACATTCTTTCTTCATTTGCCCAGGGTTGCCACAATGAAAGCAGATGATCCTTTCTCTCCTTGATTTTGATCAGCCTCTTGATCTTGATCGCACTTTCCAGCCTCGATCCATTCTCCTACCATGATCAGCTAGAGCTAGAGCCTCTCCTCCCTGGTTTTCCGCAATTGATTTATGTTGCAGCTCCTCATTCATTAAACTGCTACTGACATCATCAAAATTCAGGGTCCCCGTAGTTGTTGAAGTACTCATACCTACAATTAAATTTTCCCAGCTGTCTGGCATAGAAAACATTAGCAAAATAGCTCTAATTTCATCATCTAAAATTATTTTAACAAAGGAAAGTTGATTAGTAATAATATTAAATGCATTCAAGTGCTCAACAACTGAAGCACCCTCCTTCATTTTCATATTACAAAGCTTCTTCATCAAGCACACTTTGTTTGATGTTGTGTTCTTCTCATATAGATCATGGAGTTTCTTCCATAATCCTTCAGCCGTCTTTTCTCTGACACATTGAAATAAACATTCTTTGTTAAATATTGGTGGATTGTTGCAATCACCTTTCTATCTAGCTTATTCCACTCTTCATTTGTCATCGATGAGGGTTTCTTTGTTGTGCCCTCAATCGGTAAATATTGATCCTTTAAAATCAGTATATCCTCCAACTATGATTTCCATAGGGAAAAATTAGCCCCGCTCAACTTCTCCATACCTGTAACTGTTGTCTCCATTTTCAATCAAATTCACACCCCAAAACACAAAAACTCCAATTAAAAATAAAACTTCAATTATTACTCTTTAAAATTTAGTAATAATGACCTTCCTCCTTTTAAAATAACCTTTTCAAAATTCCTGCTCCTTTTTAAAATATACTTTTCAAAATTCCAACATATAATTATATATGTTTCATAATAAATATAAAAACATGTATAATGTTTTAACCTTTTCACATTTCACACATACATATGTTGGTTTGAGAAAAAAACTTGACGTATACGTGCAAGCTTGATGTAAAAAAAAACTTACGAACACCACATTTCAACTCCAATCTCCACGGATCTCCACTTTTCAAACTCCAACAACACGTTTCAACATAGGTCCACGACCTTGTTTTTCTTGAAGCAACTATCTTTTAGTTCTAGTGCTCCTCAGCTATTTCCTGGACAGATCCTTCAACAGCTCCAAGGCTAACAACCAATGTTTTAACAAACGCTGCCAGAGCAAGGAGATGGCACTAAGCGGCTTGCAAAGTGGATATTTGAACCTAGCTCCAATACCAGTTGTTAGTTCAGAGCATACATAACACACAATGGATTTATACTCAAAGACTTAGATGGCAATAGTAGAGAATAATTCACAGAGACAGAGAAATGGAGAAACAACAAGATTACTTAGTCAGAAACAAGGGAATAGATAAAACAATCACTAGAGAATAGAAATCAAAGAAATTACAAATTTATAGAGGCAGAAGAAGGATCTAGAATCCTATATGTGATTCAAATGGAGATCTGGAATGACCTAGAAATGAATGGCAGTGGAGAAAGATCTACAATCCCAGAGATCTAGAAAGATCTGATCTAGAAGGAACTAGAATCTTGCATGAATTTGGCTTCACACTTAACAAAAATAAAAGCAATGAAACTAAAGCATGATCATCAAACCATATTTCAAATTTCAACTGAATGCTATTATTTACTTGAAATCGAAAGGCATGTGGCGAGTTGTTAATGATGGAAACCTTCGGAGATTCCACTACGATACTGTTGCCTTCTTGCCTAATGATCATCATTAGCATTCAACTTGGACTTTTTGGAGTTCCGATCATTTTTGAAACAATGCTTAGCTATGAGAAGACCTGTTTTGATGAGTTTTGGATGTTGGAGACATTGTAATTTTGCGCCACGTAAATATCAAATACAATCATCAACCCAACGCTCAAATTTTAAAACAAATCATATGATCCGGACTTAAATAGGAACACAACAAATTACAGAGATAACCATAAACACAGATATGCAGTGGAAATAATACTTCATTTCATTAATGCAAAATATTGAAATATGCTTACAAACAGTAATGGAAATAAACCAGCTAGGTCATTGGTAGCTTATCTCTGAGAAGAGATGTGGTGGCTACATGCCTCTAAATTATGTTACAATGAGGCTCAAAGGCCTATTTATTGTTGAGAAGCAATGGCAAACCCTTAACATTCCAAAACCTAACCCTAGAAGATGAAACGCCAAACTGTGGGCCACGTTTGGGTAAATTGGTACATCAACTTCCCGGGGTCGTAACTTTGGCATACGATCTCTGTTTGATGCATACAATAGCTTGTTAGAAATATCTATTCGAGAAATACCACTTTGGGAAGGGCAACATCGATCCATGGACCCATATTACCCCCATATTTCCCAAAAAAGATCGTTTAGGGCCTCAAAATGGCTCCGAAATTTTAGGACCCGAAAAACTACTAAAAATAGTAAGTTGTGCTACAATTAAGGAAACTGAAAATGCTGAGAGAAACAATGGTGGGGATCTAGGTGGACTTGGTAGGTAGCCACCAATATCCACCTGGATCATTCCTCCCCCCTTAGGCAGCAATGGTCCCCATTACGTTGAGTTCTTCCATGAGATGAGGAAGCTTTTGCTGAACTTGGTCCCTAGTGAGCCACTTGCCCTAGTGAAGGAGTTGGCCTACTTTAACAACTCGATACAGTTGGATATTCTGTTGGCGAGTGTTCTTGATCTGTGTGTCCATGATCCGATTAGTTGTAGCTTGTTCCATGCAATCTGGATTTAATTCTTTGGGTGTAAGCTGTTCTGTAATGTCAGATGTGTCTAGGAATGGTGGAAGGTATGGCCAAAGATAGTCCACATTGAACGGTATGGCGGGACATAGAGGCCTTGCTTCTTGAAGGTCGGTTTCACAATGGCACAAGTAATACATGATCTGATGTACTTCCCAACATCCTGTCGAAGATTTGGCCAATAAAAATACTTTTGTAGTACTGCCACCATTTTCTCGACCCTGAAATGCCCAGTAGCCTGACTGTAGTGTTCTTCCCAAATCATCTTGGCACGCTCGCTTGAAGGAACATAAAGGTGACCCAGGTGGCATAACAGGGCATCCTGGAGGTGAAAATCTGGAACATGTTAACCCTCTAAGAGTGTCTGGTATGTGTGGCCGAATTTTGGGTCACTTTTGTAGAGAAGTGGCCAATCAGAAGTCACGTGCCCATAAGAGTTGAGCACAGTGGTTAACACCATGATCGGTGGTCGTCTGAGGCAATCTGCAACATTATTGGTGTTGCGCTTTTTATACTTGATATTGAAGTGGAACTATTGTAGGTATGTAGACCACTTCTGATGGCAATCATTTTGCAACTTCCCTTGGGTTTGTATGAATTGCAGGGGTCGGTGGTCTATGTGGATGACCGTTTCCTTCCCCAAAATGTAATGCTTCCATTGTTAGCAGGCCTGCATAATGGAATCCATCTCTTTATCATAAGTGGGATACTTCCAAACTGTGTCTGAAAGTGTTTCACTATGATATGCCACTGGATGCCCATGTTGAGTAAGGACTGCCCCAATAGCATAGTCAGAGGCATCTGTCTGGACTTCAAATGATTGTTGTAAATCTGGTAACGCAAGCACTGGTGCCGTGTAGAGGCAATCTTTCAACTTAATGAATGCCTTCTGTTGAGATTCAGACCAAGAGAATTTGTCTTTCGCTCCTCCCTTGGAGACTTGACTCAAGGGCCAAGTGATATGAGAAAACCCCAACACAAACCTATGGTAGAAGTTGGCATGACCTAGAAAGATGCAGAGCTCTATCAGAGTGGTTGGAGATGGCCAATCCCGAATGACTTGGATCTTGGTTGGATCCACATGCACCCCCTATTCATCAATAATGTATCCCAGATACTAAACCTGGGTCATGCCAAAAGTGCATTTCTCCAAATTGGCACATACCTTGTGTTGCTCCAGTGTTTGGAGAACCTGTTGGATGTGGTGGAGGTGCTCTTCCCAACTCTGGCTGAAGATCAGAATGTCATCCAAGTATACCACTACAAATGAGTTGGTGAATGGCCGCAAGATGTCATCTGTTAGCCTCATGAAGGTTGCAGGAGCATTCGTTAATCCGAAAGGCATAACCAACCATTCGAAAAGGCCCTCTTTGGCTTTGAAGGCGGTCTTCCACACATCAGAGGGTTCGATTGGTACCTGGTGATATCCTTGACTTCAGATCGATATTGTTGAAATATTTCACCCCCTTTAGTTGGTCTAAGAGATCATCAATCTGCGAGATCGGGTACCTATTACGGACAGTGATCTTGTCCAGTGCCCGATAGTTAATATAGAGTCTCCAAGTCCCATCCTTCTTCTGTACCAACATGATCACACTCCCACAAGGTGATGAACTTTGACGGATGTGACCTTTGTGTAGGAGCTCCTGAATCTGCCTCTTAATTTCACTGTTCTCCAGAACAGAGCACCGATAAATTGGTCCATTGGGTAGCAGCAGACCTGGGATCAGATCGATGGAGTGCTTGACCTGACGGTGCAGAGGAACCCCTGCAGGGGAGGTGAAGATGTCCTCGCACTCCTCCACGACCTTGTCCATCTATAGTTGTCGTGCGGAGGGGCCTTGTCTGGAGGCTGTGGCCACTGTCTTCTTCTTTCCTTGAGGGCATATCATCAAGAAAACAAATTTCCTGGTTTTGGAAATGAGCTTACTGCATTGTTCTGCAGTAATCAAGGAGATGGCGATAGGTGGTGCTACCTCTAGTATCCTATACAACTTATTTCCCAATGTAATAATAACAGCACGGGGCCTTGATTCATACACAGCATGTCGCTTCCACATGTATGGTTGTCCTAATAATACATCACAAACTTCAAGGGGAGCAATGTCACACAATACCTCATCCGTGAAGGGCTTGATGTTGTACAAAAGGCGACACTACTGGCTCACGCGAAGATCCCGTCCTTGGTGAAGCCACTCGATGGTGTACGGTAGTGGATGTGATGTGGTCAGTAAGCCCATCTGCTTCACGGCCTGTGCTAAAATGAGGTTGTTTTAGCTCCCACTATCGATAATGAATTGTAGTGCGGAGCCCTTTACCCACATCTCGGAGTGGAAGAGATGCTCCTCCTCCTGTAGATCTTCGGGTTCATTTTTCTGGATCTTGGTGGTAGCAATAGTGGCATTGGGATCCGCATTAATGATTTGCTTCCCTTTGTCATTCCCGTTGTCGGGTTCTGATTCAGAGTCGGAACATGCATCTGATTTTGAAACCTTTAGCTCACCCACCGGTGACTGCTTGGCCCAACACTCACTTGTGTTGTGAGTGGATCTCTTATGGAACTCACACCATTTTCCCGTGTCCTTTTTTAGCTTTGCGGCGCTGTTCTTTGCTTGCAGCTTTGGCAGGTTGTCTTGGGTTGCCTCGCCTTGGCTTTGTCCTTTGTTCTGTGGTTTAGGGGTGCCTTTCCCTTGCTTTGGATTCATAGATCCAATGTCCGCTTCTTTTGTTTAAACTTCTGCTCGACCTTTAGAGCATATCGGTATGATGTGCTAAGCGAGGAGATGTTCAGGAATTGTATTTCTTCCTGGATGTACTTATGCAGGCAACCAAGGTATTTGAGTATCAAATGCTACTTCGAATCCTTAATAACCAACTTTGTACGAAGGGTATGGAAAAGATTTGTGAACTCCGGCACATCTTGCTCCCCTCCCTACCGCAGCATGGTCCACTTTATATATTCATCCTCATAGCTTGCGACAGCGTAGTACTGATCCTTGATGGCATCACGGAATGAATTCCAGGTGGGTGCGGCTGAAAATAGTGACCCAGTACTTTCATACTTCTGCTCGTAGTAGGTTTCTCACCAGTCCTTGACGTGGGGGGCTACTTTGAGAAGAGCGAAAACAATCTTTTCTTGACTCGAAAATTCATGGACAGAAAAATAACCCTGTAGCAGATTTAACCATTTATCTACGGCATCTGCGTCTGTCTGACCCTCGAATATGGGGATTTCAAAATTAACTTGTACCTTAAAGGGCGTGGCATTTCCATAGTAGCTGTTGGAAGCCGATGCGTTGCTTCTGGGTAGCTGCTGAAGGATCTGGGAAAAGTTGTCCATCATTGTGTTCCCTTGTTGCTCGAGGGCTTCTTCGAGCAAGATTTTGATAGGATCTCTTGGCCCCTCGTCTTTCTTCTCATCCGCCATGGGAGGCCGTTGGGATTTGCGAGGTTGGTCTTGCAAAGGTTCGACTAGTTCAAGCCCTAACTCCTTATATCCCGACCTCGTTGGGGAAATGTAAAGAAAAACATAGAATAAATAGACCGCTCTGAGACCACTGATCCGGACTTAAACAGGAATGCAAAAAATTACGAAGATAACCATAAACACAGATATGCAGCAGAAATAATACTTCATTTCATTATTGCAAAATATTGAAATATGATTACAAACAGTAATAGAAATAAACCAGCTAAAGCGATGGTAGCCTATCTCTGAGAAGAGATGTGGTGGCTACATGCCTCTGAACTGTGTTACAATGAGGCTCGAAGGCCTATTTATTGTTGAGAAACAATGGCAAACCCTTAACATTCCAAAACCTAACCCTAGAAGATGAAACGCCAAATTGTGGACCCCGTTTGGGTAAATTGGTACATCAACTTCCCAGGGTCGTAACTTTGGCATACGATCTTCATTTGACGCGTACAATAGCTCGTTAGAAAGGTCTATCTGAGCACTACCACTTTGGGAAGGACAACATGGGTCCATGGACCCATGTTGCCCCCAGAGTTCCCAAAAAACGTCATTTAGGGCCTCAAAACGGCTCCTGAAGTTTAGGACCCGAAAAGCTGTTACAAATAGTAAGTTGTACTACAATTAAGGAAACTAAAAATTGTTGAGAGAAACAATGATGGGGATCTAGGTGGACTTGGCAGGTGGCCACCAAGATCCACTAGGTGGACTTGGCAGGTGGCCACCAAGATCCACCTAGATCATCATAGCAATCATTTGAATATATAATTGAACATCAGTAACGGAGCTTCAGGATATTTAATCCACAACCTGGACATTCTCCAATGATTAATACAACCTCGGTCTTCCAGAACAAGAAACGATTCTCCTGCAACGATTCACATTGCAACACTTCACACTCAGCTCTTCAATACTTGTAGCATCCACAACGCAAGTCTCCACGCTCCAACTTCTCATGCTCCGTCACGTGGTATTTCTCCCTAACTCCACGTAGATCTATTCACAACGCACTCAAATTCACAATGTATTAATTTTGAAACAATTCAACCCTGTTTTATAGATGAGGAATGACCTCTTATAGAGTTTTGTGAACCAAGACGATGGATTAAAATTAAGCAACATGTGGAAACCTTTACTTGAAATCCTAAAAAATCCATAAATAACTCATTACTAGGTTATT
>APFE030229198.1:106722-121647 GCA_000404065.3 Pinus taeda
CCAAATTTCATATATCTTTTCTTTAAAACCTATATATATCCTAAATAGAGCTCTTGGATAAATCATTAAAATCTGGTGAATATCTATTGACACATCCCTTGATGATGGACTCACTTGGTAGGCCGAAACGTTGGGTTCATAAAACCCTATAACAAATCATTCCTCATCTATAAAATGATTCTCACCCGTATGAATTCATTATTTAACAATTCAATCCTGCGTCGAATGTGGCCGCAGACAATATTTTGTGGCTTACTCTTCACCCTGACAGCTTCAACATTAAAATTACTGCATACTACTTGCATTGAATATCTCCTCCTTGTAAGACGGGTTGCATAGTACAAATAGAATTAAAGCACTAACCATAAATATATACCAAATTAAAACACGTCCTATAGCAGCCTTATCTCGTAGCAACCTTTTGGATTCTGTAAGTGATTTACGAGATTGCTATTGTAATATTTCTGTGAGATAGTTTCTATGCCTAGTTTAGTAAATATTTAGGATCTCACGTGCCAATCTGTAAAATTTTCTGGAAAGTCTAATAGATGCTATGAATTTCATAAAAGCTCATCTACTAGAAGTGTTAGTAAGGTGATCCCTGCAAGCAACATATCTAAATATAGATCTATGTTCTTAACTTGCTGTCACAATCAATTTCATCTTCTGCAAATTTACACAGCGTTGGTGCCTCCAAACATAGTCTTTGGAACATGACTTCAACACCATCTCTTCACGCTTCTGGAGCACCAATTCAACACAATATTCTGGTATGGATATTTTGGTACAGATTGCTATTCTTCATAATTTATTCACTAACTTATGATATCTGCACAACGTAGTTGGCAATATCTGATCTATCGGCTAATTCAATAAAAAATTTAGATTTTTGCGGCCAAATATTCACTAGATTTTGGTTCCTCACCACAATCTTCACCTACCTTCACCTTTTGACGGATTTGGTCCACACAACATCCCCTGAACTCTGCTACAGGTGTTTTTGTTTTGATCTCATCGAGAGCCCAACTTTCAAAGTATTAGAGATCCGGGTGGCTCCGTGTTCTGGGCAAAATATTCCTAAGTTGAAGGAGTGGCAGTTAGTGTCAATCTTGCAATAAAATCAACTCAGGCCAGTGGTTGATTGATCTCAGTTTCGATAGTGCTTCCTTCAATGCCTTCTTTGGTGCTTCCAGCTTAGTTTCTAAAGCATGAATCCAACTTGTAGCAACATTCAATAATTCATCCTTTTTCTTTTAGCACCAAAGCCACGAGCAACTTTTCGAGCTCTGATACCAAAAAAATGACGCAAGTAAAATAACATCGAACCATAGTGTATTTACAAACACACAGAAAACTGAATTGAAAGTCACATCAAGTATATACACATAAAAATCTTCAACAAATGATTAATTTCAACAAATGATTAATTAAATAAGAAAATATTTAAGGGAGAAATTATGCCCTATTCATGGTCTCTCATTCCTAACACTCACTCACACACTTCTACTTCTTACATGCTTCATAAGCTCACCTTAATTTGTACAAATGGATTAGAACCCAAGATAGATTCTAGATCCCTAAATAACTCCTAAAATATCTCTCTTGATCCCTAATATCTCACATCTGATCTCTTATCCCTAAATAAGAGCTAACGAATTCATAATCTTCTCAAACCTTCCATAATATTATCAAACATTCTCCTACTTACAATAATATTTATTCTCTTAAAAAGTATAGAAAAATATAATAATTAATTAAATCCCCACTTTACAAACTAATTCATGTAGTAAACAATTGACCTAGGTTAAATAATCATACGTCATTAACCTAATCCATATATGGAAATTTTATCCATAAAAATATAGTAAATGAAAAGTGAAGACAAGGAGAATGGAGAATGCAATACATTAAGGAAAGGAGAACATACAGAATAATAAGGTGATTGTTTTCATCCAACTCATGTTTCTAGTAAATGAAAAGTGAAGACAAGGAGAATGGAGAATGCAATACATTAAGGAAAAGAGAACATAGAGAATAATAAGGTGATTGCTTTCATCCAACTCATGTTTCTAATCCATATATGGAAATTTTAAAGTGAAGACAAGGAGAATGGAGAATGAAATATATTAAGGAAATGAGAACATAGAGAATAATAAGGTGAGTGTTTTCTTCCAACTCATGTTTTTAAAATCTTTAAAGGAGAATGTAATCAGTTTTTTACACGTATACTTTTAAAAATTTGAAGAAAAAGCATAATCCAAATATGATGAAAATTCCATTTTTGTGCTAATTTGCGCCTTGTAGAACAACCACCAACCTCACATAATTAATATCTAACCAAATTGAAAATTGTCGGGAACGAAAATAGGTGGATTCTTCCTGCAAGGGGCACTAGAAAAAATGCACCACCTGAACAACCCAAAGAATTACAGAGCAAGAATGTGTATCAGAAACTGCTAGTGCATGAATGTGGATGTAGCCAAACTATCATCCATCACAACAACAGCCTAGACATGTCCACTATCTATTGCAACATCTAATCCCAAAATTTTTACAAGGATGGGATATGGTGAAAAATCCAATCCACTTCCTCCAAATTATAGGATAAATAGTCATTTCTAGGTAGGTCATAGGCTCAAGAACCAAATCTGGCAAGATAAATTAAGAATGTTTGAAAAAGTCTCACTTGGTCGCAAATGATACAATATAGAATGTATATAACCAGTAGGAAAATGATAGCGATATGGAATATTTCAGAAGAGAGGACGGAAAACATGACCGAGGATGACGTTTCGAAACCAATCTAAAGCAATTTTAGAAGGAGACAAGGAGAAAAGGGCGTGTGTGCTACTGACAGTCGAAGATAATGGGTGAATAGCGAGGATGTAAGGAAAAGGTTCTGGCTTCCAAAAACAACATAGTTAAAATAGAAATAGTAAGCCCTTTGCTTTCCAAATTAAACCACCAGTAGCTCAGTAAGAGCTGGATGTCGATAACGAACCCTATTTAGAAGGCCTTCAGCACCAGCCTCTTCCCCATCTCTAGCCTCTTCCCGATCTCCAGCAAGCTTCCTTCTACAATGGCCATTTTATATTTTTCGACCCCTGCAATTCCAACAGCGTCGTGCCTCACAACAGGAGTACTTGCATGGAAGGAGCTCACCAAATTAAAGACACTTGTTCTCATTAGAAATTTTACAAATTTGATCACAATTCCTCTTCATCAGTTCATGCAATTTATTTTAATTGTAAATTTCTATAAAGAAATTTTAGAACACATATGGATTGTCTTTTGCATCGAAGGATTGTCTTTTGCATCGAAGTTTCAACGAGGATCAATGATGGTGAAAGTTTTGATATGAAAAACTTGTGTGCATGGAGAAAAAGATAAGCTAGCAGGGTACTTCTTACAAAATCACGTGCACTCTAGTCGACTACGCATGTGCCTAAAGCTCTGCCCAAGTAAAATTCTTTGTAATGACATAAGAGAGCATGGATTTCTAGTTTTCGATCAAGAAGATATTTCTCTTTCAATTTTCTTGCCTCGGTCTCTATTTTTCCTCTTCCTCCATTTTTTTTATGTTTTCATTCATTCCATGCAATGTGACGTGTTTTGTATGCAATCTGATTTTTTGTATGAAGTTTTATTTCCCCTCATTGTACCTTATTGAGTGCGTTCTAATTTTCAATATGGATGCATCTCCTCACCCCAAGTGGTATTAGGTGGTGCATATATGTAATCTTATGTCCATCCACACTAAGAAATATACAATAATACAAAACAGAAAGAGCGTTTTTTTAATCTTTGGGATTGACAAAAGAGTAGTTAAAATCGAAAATATATGATAATGTAAAGTAGAAAGATAATATATGATAATGCAAAATAGAAAGAGGGTTTGTGATGAAAAATGGGGAAAATGGTTTTTTAAATTTTTGCGATTATGAAGATGGGAGTAATGTAATGTTATAGAATAGATATTTTAAATAGAATTTTCAATTTTGGATATTTGGTTTATTGATAAATGTTAATAAGATTTAAATGTATTTTTTTCTTGATATTTTAATAATGAGGTAGTAAGGTAAGATATTTCATGTAGTATTACAATTGGATGTGGGGTACTTCAAAAAAAAAATTAACCAAGTATTTTAATAAAAAGAACAATATGTCAAGAGGAGGGGCATGTTTAATTAATTGTATTGATTCTGTTGGGAATTTGGCTAGATATGTGCTAGCAAGTGCATAGTTTAAATCTCACTATGTTTGATGTATTATTTTATGTCAATGAGTTTATTGGGGATGTCATCCATGAATGTGGGGAAGCATCCTTTAGGTTTCCGACCTTGTTTTTCCTTGAAAAAAGAAAAGGACAACATGTCCTTAGTAATAATAATAAATCAAGATCTTAACATGTGATGATCTCTAAATAAGAAATAATATCTACCGCAAATCTCATAATATGTCAAACAAGAGAATAAAATCTCAAACAATTTCAAGGTTCCTATTCAATAACTTTCACATACATTAGTCATAATTTATTGATGATCAATCTCCATTCTTAATTTGCAACAACAAACGCTAGATTGCACACAATGAAACTAAATGTTGTGAAAGTCGCTCAAGACAATTCAGGGTTTGTTGTCATCACATTGAACTTGAGGGCACTAAGCTTGCGTAAAAAGAAGACCATTACAATAAATGCCATGTGAGAGAGGCCTTTGAGAATATTAAACACCCTAATAATGTTGATAGAAATAGAGGGTTGTATATAAGGGTTACTTGGATTCCCTTAATCCACCAACAAAGAGATCAACTTTAGTAAAGCCAACATGAAAAATGAACTAGGATATCAAGGATTTTATTCCTAGACTAAATTAGTCATTCATGTTAGTCATTTTTAGTTGTATTACTTATTAGCTAGTCATATATTTTAACCCAAGACTAAATTAGTCATTTATGTTAGTCGTTTTTAGTGGGGTCGCTTAAGATTTCTCATTTTTTAGTCACCTAGTCACTAATTTCCCATTTTCTACTAGTGGAAGAACTTAAAGTTCCTTGCTAAGCCATCTAGCACTTGGTCAATGAGAGGTAGAGGGAAATGGTCCTTCTTTGTTGCCTTGTTTAACTCTCTATAATTAACACAAATCCTCCACTTCCCATTTTTATTTCAAACCAACAGCAAAGAAGAAACCCACTCACTGTCCAAGATAGGGTAAATGAATCATGCATCAAACATCTTTTGCAGTTACTCTTTGACTATATCCTTGAGAGCTGGATTCATTATCCTTTGGGGTTGTCAGACTGGTTTACAACCTTCTTTAATATAAATGTGGTGAGTACACACCGAGGTGTGCACTCCCTTAATTTATTTGTAACTCCAAGTGAAGGCATGCAGATGTTCCCTTAGCATGTTGCACAACTCTTCTTCTTGGTGTATAGAAAGAGAGGGGTTGATTTTCAAAGCTCTTTCAGAGCCGAATTCTATTGTTTTGACATGAGTAGTGTTTGAATCAGCTAAGGATAGATCAATCTTATGGTTGATCTTGGTTTCCTCTACTACTTCCTCTAAGGACAAGGTGTTGGGAATTGGATTTTCAAGTATGTGTTCAATCAAATCATCTTCATTTGACTATCCTCCTCCCATGGCATCTTCTAGGGTATAGAGTTTGGCGTACTAGACTTCATCATCTTCCTCGTCTTCTAGCCATAAAGGTAAATCATGTTCTAATGATGGCTGAGGAGGAGGGTATAAGACCAATTGCTTAGGAAGATGCCCATTTTTGATAGTCATGTTTCCATCCCTACAGCTGATGTAGGCATTGAAAGTTGCTAACCAAGGTCTCCCAAGTATGAGAAAATAAGATTGGCCTTAGGCTGGAGAATTAGGAAGTTTGTAGGGTACTCCCAGGACTCAATGGAGACCATCACGTCCTCAACAATCCCCTCAAGGGCCACTGTGGAACAGTTTGCAAGCTGCAAGACTGTTGTGGTCTTTCTTAATGAACCCTGGAAATTTAGTTTGAGCATGGTGTCCTTAGTCATTACATTAATGTTAGCCCCAAGATCAATCAAGGTGTATGGGACAATGGTTCCATTTATGTGCACATCTACTACAGGGTTTCCAGGGTCTAAATACTTTGGGGAAATCATGTGCCCCAGCATTAAGTTGGACAGTTCTCCAATGACATTAATGGTATAGGTGTCTCTTTTTTTCCTCCCTAGATTCTTGAAACACTTCCCTTTAACATTTTGTTTAAATAGGTACATCCTTAATGGCTTGGAGAAGTTTTATTTTGACACATATATTCTTGAATTCACCCAAAAGTTCATTCTCTCCTAAGGTAGGCTAAACTGGATGAGTTAATATTTCAGGAAAGGGTGGTGGATTCAATCTAGGCATACTTTCCTCTATTTCCTCTCCAGTCTCCCTAGGTGGATATGGAAGTGGGTTGTCTGGGAGTACTCTCCCAAAACTTAAGTTGTTTTCCTAAATTTCCACAACATAACTAGCTGAGGATGTCTCTCCATTGTATACGCATTGTGCCTGTTTGTTGTTCAGGTTAAGATTTGGTTGGTTACACATCTGAGGTTGTATAGGTTGAGCATGGTTTAAAGTTGTGGTTTAGTAAGAGGTGAAGGCAATAAATCTGGAGCATTGTTGTATGGGGGCCTCCACCCTTGGGGTGGTGCATTCCACTATATCTGTCGAGGAGTATATGGCTAAAATGGTTGCTTGGTTAGCTGGGAATCGTACAGAGGTGCAGAAGACCAAAGAGAAGTTGTAGACCAGGAGGGATGAGTAGGCCCCCCCCAAGAGGGAATGTATGTGTTTTGGTTAGGGTTGTAAAGTGAATAGGATGAACATTGCATGCCCTACTAGTACGGTTGAGGTCCATAAGGCCTCCTTTGATTTATGTAGCAGAGCTATTTAGTCACCCCTTCAGTTCCCTGATACACAACTTTTAGTCCAGGTAGAGAAGGGAACTTATTTGTGGAGTGGCTTTCTTCACAGACTTAGTAGATTTCTATAAGGTTTAGTGGACATTCATTCCTAGGGTGCCTCCTTGTGCATCTAGGGCAAAAAATGCCTAATGCTCTCTCTGATTCCTCCCACTTTTTCTTGATGTGCATAGTGTCCATTTGTAGGGAAAGGGTTTGCAACATTTCACTTTTGAAATCTTCCATCATATTTCCAATTCCACCTTCTATGGATGTGTTAGAAGAGGATGGGTTGGCCATTGCTCGATGACCCCTACCCTTTTTTATAGCTGCCCTAGAATGTTTCTTAAAGATAGTCTTGATATAATCAGAGTGTAGCTGGTAGATGTCCCCTCCTACTACTAGGTTTAGGGTATCCAAAATAGCTTCCTTGCCCCCCTTGAGTAGGACTAGATTCAGTGACTTAGGATTAAGTGTGCACCTGGACCTCATAATACAAATCTTTGCTCATAATCCTCTAAGGAATCATCATGCCCTAAGGTCATTCTAAAAATTTCCTCTTTAGTGTCTTTCTACCTATAGTAGTCTTGATACCTGTTGTTGACGGCTTGCTCCATGTAAGCCCAGGTTGTGAAGCTATCCCGAGGTAAACCCATGAACCAGTGTAGAGCTGCATCCTTGAGAGTGGATTCAAATAATTTCAACTTCTAATCATCAGTGGTGTAATCATAATGTCTGCATAGGATAGCGAACTCAAACAAGAAATTATATGCATCTTTTGAGGTCAAGCCATGGAAGTGAGGAAGAGAATAGGGGCTTATGTTTTTCATCATGGCATCCCCATTGATTTATTTGATGGGGAAAAAACCCTTATTTCTTTCTCTATCTCCTCTGTCATTTCTATTTTCAACCATTAGGTCAGTTGGAATGGGTTTTCCTTCTTCTTCTCCCCCTACGGGCTCTTCAAAAATCTCTAGCTGTTCACCTAGGGGGTCCTCCAATTCATAGCCACCCAAGAAGAGGGAAGGTTGGTTGTTTGAAGTGGTGGGTTATTTGGTAGAAATTTCACTAAGTTATCCCTATTCCTATGAGGCATGAAAGAAGGGTTTTCGTTATATTTTGTTTTTCAAGCTGTAAGATTAATTGCAGAATTGAGATAACATACTGAATGGAAACTAACTATTGAATGAAAACTTACTTGCAGAATTGAAAAGAAAAAAAACCAAGTTACGATTATTTTTGCAGAAAGAAAGGTAATATTGGAATGAAAGAGATGAGAAATGGATGAAAGAAAGAAAATATCACATCTACTCAGACACCTCCCCAGCAATGACACCAAAAAGTGATGAGCACCAGTACTGCAGCAAGAATGTTGTAACTCCTAGGGCTACCAACTTTACTTTATCAACCTGAGGTTAGTTCAAACTTGGAGTTGAATGTGTTGTGTACACAAGAAGATGCAATGGATCCACTCTTTTTCAATACTAAGATGGGAATAGACCACTATGGTTTCTCAAACTAGCCTTCTATTGATTCAGAAGAAGTTTGATTACCAATGAAGAAAGGGGAATTCTACCCTAATTGGAAGAATGGAAATATTGTTTACTACATTGATGAAAGACTAAAATAATTTCTTCAAACACACTGCTCATCTAACTATTTGTTAAGGGATCTTGCTTCAGAAGAATTATAAGCTAATATTTGTGTAATCCTAACTATATTAGGCATGCAATCTAAGATAACCAAACATTTTACCATTTGTGCATATGAATCAACAAAATAACTATTTTTTCCTTTTTGTCCTTTTCTGTGAAAATGTGAATGATAAATCTTCTTGGTGATGTGGCAGGTGGGTTAGAGATGGTTGTGAAAAGTCAGATGGCTTGGGAGGAAAGTGGAGTTCTTCTCCTATCTTCCTGTATGCCTTTTCCACAAATTAGCCTCAAACAGGCCACTACCGGTCATCATACAAGATGTCTTAATGCTTCCTCCAAGATGTCCTAATGCTCCTATAGGATCCCTTGTATTCCTACAAGATCCGGCTAATAGCAATAGGAATGATTTGGAAGGTGGTATAGGGCATAGGAAAGGTGAATGATGGAAGAAACAAGGAAAGGGAGTGGTTTGGACTTCTTCAGAGTTCAAAACAGAGTTTGTAAGATGGTTGGATTTTCTTAACAAAACTGGAAAGTTGTTCTTATGGAATGATGAATTGGTTAAGGGACTTAGTGGTTTTTGGTGATCATGGATGAATGAGGTTAGGCTAGGGTTACTGCCATGACATCTTCATGAGCTATTGAAACACCTGCAATACATACATCACTGGCATTTATCCATGAATCATACCAAACAAGGAAGATTTCAAATCAACTTAAGAAAACATAATTTCATTATTTAGTTTCCTAGTTCATGTATGGAAATACTTGCAGAATATTGTGAAAAACCATGAGATCTAATACAAATCTGGAGATATCAGAAATGAAAATTAAAGCCTATTCTTGAAAACTGATAAGATGTTGGTCTAAGTAGCAGAAAACCCCAAATTCCATAAGAAATCAAAATTCCATCTTTTTGGTGTTGAATAGGAGTTTTTCCTCAAACCATGGTCCCTAAAGGGAGGAGTGAGGCCAAATCCAACTACTGTCAGCATTTTTGGTATTATTTTATCTCTCTAAAGCTATTGCTAAAGCTATCCACAAACGGAAGCAAACTAATCAACTTCACCACTACTTGCAATGAAACAATGCTAAAATCAATTCAATAAATTAACCTATGAAATAACCTAAGCATACAAGTACAATAAGAGGAGACTTTGCTGATAGGGTTGAGCCCTAACCCAATATCTTCAGCCCTCTTAGTCAAGTCAGTGTTGGATGAAGGAAATGCTCATTCTCATTATCATATCTGAAAAATTACATAACGGTGTTTTTCCACAAAACTTGAACTCGAAAATGCTTAGTGCTCTTACATAAAAAAATTGAATCCTGATGAGGCTCTAGGCATCCTCATTTATACAACTGAAGTCTCGAGAAACTTCCTTAAATCTAGGGAGGCTTGGCTCCCAAACTGAAGATGAACTGGTTCTTAACTGCCACTCGCTCGGTTGCCCATGATATCCATGACTTGATTACATTCAACTCCGAGCTAGTGTGATTTGATTGAGGAATATTCGAATGATTGAGGATTTAAGGAGGATGATCTATCTCCTATAATATCTCCTTGGCTCATTCGAGTTTCTTCCCTTTATTAGCCATAATTTCCATGTTCTCTCAAAAACTTGCAATCAATGCACATTAGACCACTAGACATAACATCTTACTTTTTCTCATCTCATTAAGAAAAATATAATTAAAACATGTAAAGAATTATGAGAAGAGTTGATTTTATTAAGCTTGGAGGTGTATTAAGGTCCACATAGTTAGCCAATGATGAGGCTCATCATTATCCTCTCACTTCCTTTAAGTAGGTATATTTTTGTTGTACCAATTATATAGTCTTCTTCATTTATATTTACTACTTCTAGATTCAGGGAAAAATCAATAAAGCATAATGCTTAGTAGTAATAAAAGATGACATCATTACTTTTCTACCAATTAATGGTAAGTTTCTTTGTCTCTTATCCCATAAATAGTTGTTCTACTTTGTATGAGAATGCTAAGGAATTTACTTAAATTAATTTTTTCTATACTCATGTTTACATCTAAATGGAAAAGAATGGATTCACATGCACCTTAAATTCCAGGCCAAATTTCACCCTTTCGGTGTGATGCTAAGTCCTCTAGATCTATATGCCTACACAATAATCTTTGATATGATTTCACACTAACAATATTTATGAACTTATTGATTCCTTTCAATTTATATAGAAAATGGTTTATCCTTAAATGTATGTACTTGCATATTTAAGAAAGTTCACAATTATCCTGTGATTTCTAACACAAGTTTTTCCATATATGCATAAAAAGAGATGCATGT
This sequence comes from Pinus taeda, assembly GCA_000404065.3. Classification (NCBI taxonomy): domain Eukaryota; kingdom Viridiplantae; phylum Streptophyta; class Pinopsida; order Pinales; family Pinaceae; genus Pinus; species Pinus taeda. The sequence goes on from APFE030229198.1 coordinate 117,634, forward strand.
GACTCATAATAACATATTAGGAAAGATATATATCATGCATGCATAATTAATCCTTGTCCTAATATATATGAAGTTATCTTCAATAGCCTATAAGTAACCATCTATAAGTGATAATAAAAACATATAGGGCATGGATAAGAATTAACATTTTCTATTAATAATGTATTATAACTAATATTCTAACTACCACTGATGTTTGAAAAATACTCAGGAACCGATCATGTTCCTCTCGACCATGAACTACCTCTGAACCGATCACGTTCTTCTCGACCATGAACTACTCTATGAGTTCCCTCGAGATCATCTTTATTGGCCTCTAGAATAAACAACCTAATTGATTCTTGGGTGGTTTTCCTTTATAAGTTTCCTTCCCATCATATTTTAGCAACATTTTTCTTTTGAGTCTGCCAACCCATTTTCCTAGCCCCCCCCCCTTTTTTTTTAAATGTTCTTTCCGTTTCCTTAAATCCTGCCTTTTTCTCTTGCAGCACATTATTTCATTGAGGCTTAGTATATTTCTCACACTAAGTTATTTAATGTGATATTTCTCTCCAATCATATTAAATATGTTACTCCTACAAATGTTTAGCATATTTTCTGAGGGAATATTCATCTTGAATTTAACCACCAATAATTGTTTCCAATAGGGAAAGAAATATTTTAACTCTAGTGCTCCTTTCCCAAGTAATTTCCAACATTATTATTATTCATAAATAATTTATCAATTACATCACAATAATTTCATTAATCACATCATCTTACAAGTCTAAACATGGCTTCCCTAGCCATCTAATCTAAAAATAGTCCATGTCTAAAGATAGTCAATATTAAACATTAACATAGAAACTGGAAGGGTGTTACACGTTCAAACTCATGACAACACAATTTTAGATAGTCAGACATATAAGCTATAAATGTTCATAATGATTTTGTTCTATGATATAATATGCTTTTAGCATGGATTTCAACCAATGTAACCTTACAAATCCCTAGTTTGGTCATTAGTCTTTGATTGACTATTCAATTTTCATCATGTAAGTACAGCTACCCTCAATATCCCAACTTCAAAAGAACAATCCTTTTAAGTGGCAGAAGTCACATGGAAAAACCTAAAATTCATCAAACATATAATACATGTATACTGCATAAAAAATCTATCTATAGCTCTTATAACACTTGTTAACTTTATTAACTACAATATAAAATATTATAACAACAAAATTAACGATGGAATTCCCCCATTATGCAATCCCACAATAGGACAAGTAGTTATCATGGTGGGATTCCATGTTTTGATCTAGAAAGGCCAAACATTCATAATAACTAGTATGCATTTGTGCTAAGAAGACTGAGAATTTTAGTTAATTCTTTTGTAGGTGTGAAGAAATAAAAAGTAATAAAAAAAATCAAACATCAACAAACACAACATGCGTAGTGCAATGGTTTTTGGAAAAGGAAATAAACTACAAACGTGCCAACTTGAATAAATCAATCATTTTAAGTTGTGGAACTCACATGGAAAACCTTGAAATTCACCAAACATGTAATACACCCATACCACATGAAAATTATCTATATGGCTCTCATACCACTTGGTAACTTCATTGACTGTAATATAAAACATTATAACAAAAAAAGTAAAAATGTAATGCCTCTATTATGCAATCACACCATAGGACAAATAGTTATTGCGATGGGATTCCAAGTTTTTATCTAGAAAGACCAACTATTCATAATGACTAGTATGCACATGTGAGAAGAAGACTGAAAATTTCAATTAATTCTTTTATGGGTGTGAATAGATATAATGTAATAAAAAAATCAAACATCGTCAAACACAACATGCATAGTACAGTGATTTTCAGTAAAGGAAATAAACACAAATTTTTCATATTCATACACAATGAAAAACATTTTTTTAATGGAAGAAAACCTTGACTTTCCATCAAACCATAGGTATATACTATAGTTATCACACTTAGGCTTGGATATGAAGCTACTAAAGTGAATAAAACAATTGTTGATTCTCCCTCTCTTAACTCGACATATTCTCTCCCACACTTAGCCTTTAGAAACATCCCATGTAGCGATTGGTGAACAAATAAATCTCTTCCACTACACGACCCAATGCAAGGATGACATACCCTTTCTCTACTCAATAATGCGTCAAAGACCCTTCCCTTATACTATTGTTTAGTGCATGTGGAAAATGTCTAATTTGTTATATCCTCTATATGATTTCCCAACAAGGTCAATATTTGGCTTCTAAAACATTTAAATTATAAAAAATATACAATAAGTAAAGATTTCCCCTTTCCCAACCTCTATATTCACCTACAACCATACTCTCTCATCCCATGTGAATCTCTAAATTTTCTTAGATAATTAAAGAATGCTAAATCCATAATATAAATATATCTATATGGAATGATGCTATAATGAATTTTGTAGTCATTCCTATGTTCACCTACAACCATACTCTCTCATCCCATGCGAATCTCTAAACTTTCTTAGATAATTAAAGAATGCTAAATCCATAATATAAATATATCTATATGGAATGATGCTATAATGAATTTTGTAGTCATTCCTATGTTCACCTACAACCATACTCTCTCATCCCATGCGAATCTCTAAACTTTCTTAGATAATTAAAGAACGCTAAATGCATAATGTAAATGTATCTATATGGAATGATGCTATAATGAATTTTTTAGTCTATGGAATTATGCTATAATAAATTTTTTAGTCATTAGAAGTAAAATATTTTCGTGTAAAGACACTAACATTACTTTTGACTTTTGGAATGTAGAACTCTTAGCATACCCTTAACGAAAGTGCTTAGTCCATTCTTTCATAACTAGTTGTCATGGCATTTTCATGAAGTCTTATATCCATTTAATGATTGGTTTTAATAAAAGGGAGGTTGATGGCTATATCTAAGCTACTTGATTAAAAGGAGGTGTGTTATTAGACATTCAATGGAGGATTCACTTTCCCGTAGGCTATCCATCTCTTCTCTGACATTTTAAACCACATCCGTTTTTATACTTTACATGGGCATCTTGAACCCCTCCATTATATTCAACTTTAATATCTACTTAATTTGAGTATATCCTGTAATGGGTGGTCTATAGTTTATAAATGTATTTTAACGTCATATATTAATAACAATTTATTAATTAAATTTTAACTTTCAATCCTACAATTCAAAATTTATATTAACATTTACAACATTGCAATTTAAATCAAAATATATTAAAAAATAAAAACTGAGATTATAAACAATCCAAACTTGTTAATTAAAAGGCTCAAAACAAAATAAGAAAACAATCGCCACAGACCAGCATATATTCACACGTTCATATAAAACATCACAATTTTGTGTACATATAGTACATCATCATATTATTAAAAAAAAAAATCTACGAACCACTGGTAACTTCTATCTGAACGGAATATTTCTACTAATCAGGTTCATCTAAAAATATCATTTCTTTCCGCCTGAATCACAAAACCTCACCCAAGAATGTTGAGAGGAAAGAACATGCCATCCTCAAATAAAAAAGATAATGACATAGATTCACCAATTCAACTAAATCCTCAGGTTTTCACCACTATCATGTTTTATATTTAGCAATCCATGCGGTATAGTTCTCATTAGCTGCAGCATTGTACACTGATTTTCCTGGTTGATAGACATTGTTGAGATATTAATTTAATGTTATAGTATTGATTTTCTTGTCTGCTAAGTATCATAGCCAATTCTGTTTTATTTTAGTTCTATTTCATAAATGTCAAATTTTATTTTAGTCATTTATTACTGAGATTTACAGTTTACTCTCTAAATGTCATAGTATTGATTTGCTCGTCTGCTGAGTATCATAGCCAATTCAGTTTAATTTTAGTCATTTATTACTATATTTACAGTTTAATTTATTTAACTATTTTAAATATTGAGAAAAATAATCTCTAGCACACTTTTTACTTTCCATTCTTTTTCAGACGCCACCC
>APFE030229201.1:0-15493 GCA_000404065.3 Pinus taeda
AACTAACAGCATGCATTATATCCGGCCTAGTTGCAGTCAAATACATGAGGCTGCCAACTATGCTCTTGTACAAACTAGGATCAAAATCCTTGTTGTTGTCCTCTTTGTTTAGTTTTAATCCCATCACTGTGGGAGTGATTGCTACCTTTCTCTCCTGCATATTAAATCTTTCCAACATTTCATTAGCATATTTCTCTTGTGAGATAAAAATCTCATTTCCATTTTGTTCTACTTCTATTCCTAAGAAATATCTCAGCAAACCCATGTCAGTCATTTCAAATTCTTCTTTCATGACTGTTTTGATATTTTCAATAAGGTACTCATCATTACCTATGAAAATAACATCATCAACATATAACACAACAATTAGTATTTTACCATCTTTTTCTTTGATATAGAGGGTGGGTTCTCCCTCACACTTTTCAAATCCATTTTCCAGTAGATAGGAATATATCCTATTGTACCACGCTCTTGGTGCTTGCTTCAGCCCATAAAGAGATTTCTTTAATCTGCATACTTTGTGCTCTTGGCCTTTCTTTTCATAGCCTAGAGGTTGTTCAACGTAAACCTCTTCCATTAACACTCCATTTATAAATGTTGACTTCATGTCCATTTGGTAAACTTTCCACTTGTTTTGTGCTGCTATGGGCAGCACTGCTCTCATGGTTTCCATTCTAGAAACCGGTGCGAAAGTTTCCTCATAGTCTCTCCCATATTGTTGCTTATATCCTTTGACAACAAGTCTTGCCTTGTGTCTTTCTATTTTGCCTTCAGCATTATTCTTGGTCTTATAGACCCATTTAACTCCAATGACTTCTTTTCCTTTTGGTAGTTCAACCAAATCCCATGTCTTGTTTCTTTCTATGGCATTGATCTCCTCATCTATAGCTTCTATCCATTTCCTATCCTTAATTGCTTCTTCGAAATGAACAGGGTCATCAACATGACAATATAAAGCAAACAATGAGTTCATACCTTCATTTGTTGCCTCTTGTTCATAAATGTCACTTAAATTTCTAAACTTCTTACCTCTTTCATTTGGTGTACAAGTGCTTGAATAAGCACTTGAATTTCTTCCTTGTGGTGTGCTTGGAGAAGCACGTTCATTTCTCCTCAAGGGTGTCTCTTGTTGCCCTTGTGTTGGTGTTGTTGTTTGGGGATGTATTTTAGCCATCTCCTCATCATCTTCATCATGAGAAAAAGAGCTTTTAACATTCACTGTTTTCTCTATGCTTCCATCCCAAGCTTCCTCCTCAATTAACTAAACATCTCTGCTCTCAAAAAACTTCTTGGTGGATGGGTTATACAGCCTATAAGCTTTGGATTCCTCACTGTATCCAATGAAAATACATTTCTCCCCTTTGCTATCCAACTTCTTCCTTAGTTGATCTAGGATGTGTGCATAAGCCACACATCCAAAAACTTTCATGTGGGTGACTCCTTGCTTTGTCCCACTCCATGCTTCTTCCAGCACTCTGTTCATAACTGATTTTGTAGGGCATCTATTTAAAATGTACGCTGCACAGTGTACAGCTTCAGCCCAATAATCATTTGGCAAATGCTTTGCCTTTAACATACTCCTCGCCATATCCATGATTGTCCTATTCTTCCTTTCGGCTACACCATTTTGCTGCGGAGTGTACCTAGTGGTAAACTGTTTATGAATTCCATTTTCTCTACAAAAATGTAGAAATTCTTTGGAGATATGCTCACCTCCTCTACCAGTTCTTAAAACTTTGATATGCAGCCCACTTTGGTTTTCTACAAGTGCTTTGAAATTGCGAAAATTTTCAAACACTTCACTTTTGTTCTTCAGGGAATAGACCCAAGCTTTTCTAGTAAAATCATCAATGAATGTTAGAAAATATTAGCTGCCTGCAAATGATGGAGTTTGCATCGGTCCACATAAGTCTCAGTGGAGAATCTCAAAGGGTGTTTTTGCCCTTATGCTTTTCCCTGATGGAAAACTTTCTCTATGTTGTTTCCCCAAGATACAACCTTCACAAAGGCTGTCTGGTTTCTTTATCAATGGTAATCCTCTTACCATTCATTTTCTACTCAACAAGTTAAGACCTCCAAAAAATAGATGTCCAAATCTCAAGTGCCACAACCAATTTTCATCTTTTGGTTCGCTTTGGAAAGCCTCTTGTGTAACTGCTGTTATTTCTTCTCCATCTTTTAAATCTGCCTTCATTCTGAGAGGGAACATCATGTTCCTTGTCATCTTCACTTCATCAATACATCGTTTGCTGGGTGCTCTATCCATGATGGTGCACACATCATTCTCAAAGAAAACATTGTACCCCTTTTGAGCAAGTTGTCCAATACTTAAGAGGTTACACTTCATTCCAGGAACATAATAGATATCTGCTCTGGTTTTCTTTTCACCTTTCCTTGTTAAGACTTTTACTTCTCATTTTCCCATAACAGAAATTTTACTATCAGTCCCAAGTGTGACTTGTGACTTCACACTCTGATCTAACTTAGAAAACAGGGCTATGTTTCCTGTCATATGGTTACTACAACCGGAGTCTAGAAACCATACATCTTCACTCTTTGTTTCAGTCATATTATATGCAAACAACAAATTATCTTGGCTGATATTTTCTCTAGTGAAATTTGCACTAGTTCTATTATTCATATCATGCTGCTTATTCCTACATTCATTTGCATAATGCCCATATTTTTTACAATAGTGACATTGGACATTGGATTTATCATACCTTTGTCCTTGAGCATGATGTTGTCCACTTTGTTGACTGTTGTCTTGGCCTTGGTTCTGATTTAGATTGCTGCCTCTTCCTTGAGTATTTGTTGGACTGTTTCTTCCACCTCTATTTTGGCTTCGGCCTCTTCCTCTCTTGTTTCCTCTACCTTGACCTCTTCCTCTTCCAATGGACATCTGGGTCTTAAAGGCATGCTCTAGAGATGAGTTTTCATTTCTACTCAATCTCTGCTCATGTGTTATCAGTGATGCATGTAGTTCATCAACTGAGAAGTTTGTGAGATCCTTTGTTTCTTCTATAGTGGTGACAATCACATCGAACTTTGAGGGTAGTACCCTCAATAGTTTCTCCACAATCCTCCTTTCTTCAAGAATTTCTCCATGAGACCTTATTTGTGTGACTAGACCAATCACTTGTGTGAAGAATGAGTCAATATTATCTTACTCCTTCATGAAAAGATTCTCAAAATCTCTCCTCAGCAATTGTAGTTTTGTTGTCTTCACTTTCTCCATGCCATGATAGGCTATCTTGAGAGTTTTCCATGCTTCTTTGGATGTCTTGGCTACTTCTATCCTTGGAAACACACTCTCATGCATTGCTTGATATAAGAAGTAGAGGGCCTTAGAATCCTTCTTCTTATAGCTTTTCAGCAGTTCTTTCTCTACCTGAGTTAAGTTATTAAACTCATTTTCATCTGCTGGTTCTTCAAAACCATCCTCAATAAATTCCCATAAGTCTTGTGAAGCTAGCAGGGCTCTCAGAGTTATTGCCCAATAGTCATAGTTTTTTCCATTAAATTGTGGGAGCTGGGTATTACACATACCCATGCTAGTGCTGGCTCCAGCCATTCTTGCACTCTTAACTATGTTTCAAAATACTTAGACTGTTTATTTAAAATAACTGTCTATTCTCAACAGCAACACACAAAAACAAAACTTGACAAATACCTTCGATAGATACTAAGATTTTTACTGCTGGTTTTTTAATATATACAAGGATATGAAGTTTATATGTTTTAATAATTGCAGCCAAATTATCAAGATTTAATTATCTTTTTTATAATAGATACTAAGATTTTTATTGTTATTTTTTTAATATATAAAAAGTTGATAGGGAAATAATTTATTTAAAGTAAATGTTTAAAAGATTACACATTTTCTATTCTAATATATTTCAATTTCAATGTAAAAATATTAATATATTTCAATTTCATTGTAAAAAATATTATTAATGAATTAAGTTTTTTATTTTTCATTATAAAATTAATTTACTTTGCTAAATATTAAAACATTTTATTTTTGGAAATATATTTTTATAATTTTAGTCTTCGAGATATCTCAATAGATGATGATCATGAAAATGAAGTGATATGTGAGAGGAGATCTGAGGCAATTTACATGTGCTTGAAGAATGGACATACATAGTCACCTAGAGGTTATAGTTGTAGCAGTGGGAATTGACCCCGTCACGTGAGTACAAGACTAGCGTAATCATTGATTCCTCCAAGCGCGCGCCCACACACACAGATAAATATATAGTTTGTATGAATCAACGATTGATTTGGTCTTATACTCACGTGACAGTCGATTCCAACTGTTGTCGTTGTACATCATGTGGAACCGTTAGTGTTGGGTTCGGAGCAATTTCCTCGTACAACAGGAAGAAGCTATCTATGGTGCTCAAGAGATGTATCCAATTGTGATCTACTATGATAATCATAGTTGCATTAATCTCTGTAAGAATCTCGTATTTCATGATGGATCCAAGCATATAGATATTTGGTATCATCATTTACAATATTGCGTGTAATGGAGGATAATGTTGCTACAATACATTCCAACGGAGGAACAAGTTGTTGACATCTTGACTAAGTATTTGTCAAGAGGGAAGTTCGAGTTCCACTGATGCAGGATAGGGGCGATTGGTAATCCCTTTCTTGCTAAGAGGGATTGTTGAGAAGTGTAGCAAGAAAGTCTCAATTTGACATTTCCTTGGTCAAATTGAGAAAATTCAAATTTCCACATCAACAGACAACTTGGAAGCAGTTAAATGAGGTGACATGGTTATTTTCTCTCAATTAGCTTAATAGATTTGAGTTAGAGGGCTTGGAGTTTAGCAATGCATGTGTGATTGCTAACTTGTAGCAATCCAATTCAATTATTTCGAGTATTATTCAATTAAACTAGTTCTAATTGTTGATAGAACTAGTTGGAGGTCAGTTGGGTAGTGGGACAATAGTCTAACTCAATGATCATCCAATTAACTAATAAATCAACCAAAAATAGTTGTGCATATAAAGAATTTGAGTTCCCTAGTTGTGGTTGAGATTCCAAAGCAGTGTAACATCAATTGTAGACTAGTCTTGAGTGTATATGTGTTGCATGTCGTCAAAGTATCAACCTTGGGAATTGCACAATAAATTGGAGGAAAATTCCTAAAAAATAAGGGCCTAATTCCTCAGTATTTGCACAAGTAAATAGGGGCTCAAGTGGAGGTACGAATTGGCTAAGTCTGGGTCAGAGCTTCTCATTGACCATAGAGATAGGTTATTCACTTGTAGGTTGAGCTCAGAGTGAGTTAGAAATTTTAATACATTCTCTATTCATATGGTTAATGCAAGCAGGATTAAGGGGTTTTTAACATTTCATTTCCCCTACATAAATATGTGTGCTTGTGTATGTGATTGATGAGTGTTTGTGATTGTTTTTCTAAACTATGAATTAATTTCCACATATCATTAGAGTATAATTGTGTTTCCTAATTTTAGATTAAATTTCTTGAGAAATTGCAATTCTATCACCATATTTCTACACATTGGCTACCAGTAGAAAGGATATCATCAGCATCCAGGCCTTCATCTCTATTCAATCCTGGCATTTCTACACATTGGCTACCAGTAGAAAGGATATCATCAACGCATCCAGGCCTTCATCTCTATTCAATATTGGCACACATTTGGGCCCCTCCAAACCTTTAGCCCCCAAAACTAACTCAGACACCCTAAACTACTTTGTTCAACCTTGCCCTAATTTAGGCCCCCGTGAACCCTCACGTCCTCTGAACTAGTTCAAGCACGTTGAAATACTTTGTTTGAACTGGCCCACATCCACTCAAAAATTCTTGTGGCGCATACATGACATAAGCCCTCAGCCCTCCATTCGTTTTGGGTAGCAATTAAATTAAAACAATATATATATATATATTCCCACATTGGCTAATTTATGGTCATAATGTAGTGGGGTAATTGAAAATGTGGATTCAATATATGGGCTCCTCTTTGTTATGTCAATAAGGGGGAGAGGGGGGAGGTGTTCTGTTATCCTGATTCCCCCACATGGTTTTTCCCTGCTAATCTAACGATGCATAATGTCAATCCGATAAAAATCTGGGGTGGTCTGCAATGATAGTTTAACCCCACCCTAACATAGTTCCAACTTCCCTTACGACATTACTACATTCTGCCTCCATGGTGTAATTCCACCCCTTGTTTTTGGCTTGTGTCCCTACATTTTGACTTTATTTTCATTAATGAAAATATGGCTAGATGGAAAAATGAACGTGATAAATATTAAATTTGGAAATGATCCTTAGTCAATATGGTGTCACTCTTTGGTGGTGACTCCCTTACAGTTTTTGGGGTTCTCTCTTCCTTGATGACCTTCCTCATTGAGCTCCTACTGTTGTTCAATTTCTCTTGATGAACTTTTCGTTTGCTTTTTATCACAACGCTACTGCTTCCACAGTTTTCTTGGTATGAATGCGAGTCAATAAACATTTGTTGCGGAGTTCATTAAACTGTGGAAAACTACTATAGAGATTCCAATGATACCAATCTATTGTGAGAGATCTCAAGCTCAAAATCTCACTGGAAAGATTAAAGGTAGAAGGGGCGTGGTAGTATTTTACAGGGGCTCAACACCTTGAGAGCCACGAAATTCTGAAATCAATATCTCTTGACGAGTTTTACTCACTATCAACAAAAGAACACATTATATATTTTTCAGAGAAAAGTTGTGCGTAGTTTTAACTTTTAAATTTGTATAAAAAAAATTGTATAGAACAAGGGAATTTTAAGTCTCACATTGACTTAGAAAAAACATAACTCGTATTTCATATACTATGGATATAAGAGAACGTTATAAGACATACGAATATGGATATATTACAAGTATAGATATCTTATCTTGTAGAACGTCTTATATTATTTTCCTGAACATTTCAGATGAACGGTTTAATAATTAATATTATTAAAGATTAATTTTTCTATGAATTTTTTTTATACTATTTGATTATATATCCTCCAAACATTTAGAAAATTTAACTTTTTTCTTATTTTCTTCTTTCCATTTTGGTTTGACGATTTGTGAACCCACAGCCATTATAAAACAAAAGTAGTGGTATGCCATTTGCAAATCCATTATTGGTTAAGGGAACTTGTAAATCAATCATTCAATCATTCAAAGAGAAGGCTACAGATCGGAGCTCGAAGCCATCCACTGATTGGTGACAATAGACACCTTGCGTGGTAGTAGTTTGTGGATCCTTCGCAGTGAGCTGCATCCATTAACCAATGAGTTACCACAAATTCAAAAGCACAGTGTGACGAGTTGATATCATCCTTATAATTTAGTTCATTCATATATTTCTATTTTCACAGGTTTTACCTGAAACTTGATGCTAGCATAGCACACCAACGAGTGAGAAAATAATTACATTATTTCAGAACCACTGAACAGACATTATCATAAGAGGAAAATATATAATCAACCTTAACAGGGTGTCAAAAAATAAAAGCTAAGCACACAACTCAAAATACAAAATAGAAGCAAAAGTGTATATAGTAATCTAAGAGGATTCACCAATTTAGTTCAAACCCTAAATTAAACAATGGAAGTACTTGTACTCATAGATACCATGGTAATGTTTCTCAAAACACAAGTATTTTTCTCACCTTTACTCAATTGTTCTCACTATAACGAACCTCCTGAGCCTACCTAGGAATTTAGCCTCTAGGACACATAAATTTAAAATTTTGTGTTCATTCACAATTAAAGATTTACCCCTCCTTACAGATCTTGTCTTCTAAAATTACCTCAGCCATATTACTATTAGGCCATAGTACAGATTTCTCATTAATTGTTTTGTTGGTTCTCTTATATGGAACCATAGATTCATTAACATACTGATGTATGTGATCAACCATTAAACTTGTGATGGTAGGCACCCTCTCAAAATATCTGGGTAAATCTCTACCAGCACTAGTGGAAATTAATTTCATGACCATTGTAGTGTACACTACATTATTGACCAGCATTTCATTCACATGCATACTAGTTACACTTGCCACATAGATACTTAACCCATTAGTCATAAAATGGGAAACATTATTTCCTCAATTGGTGAGTATGCGTAATTAGATATCACTTTAGAGAATTACAAGAATACCATATCTCTGTAGTGAATGTAATACGATCAGGTAGAGAATCCATAGTCATCTCACATATTCATACATAATCTCACCATAAACCATGTTAGTATATATATAACTTCCTGCCATGCTTCCGCTACTAACCCTATTCTTAGATGTAAAAGAGGTCATATGTACAATATTTCCATCACTTTCATAGTAATACATTAGCATAGGTAATCTAATTATGTGTCAACCCATTTAATGTACTTCTACAGATAACTTCACACTAGAAATCTGAATGCAAGTCAATCATGAGAAATCTAACGTTGTGAGACCAGTAACAACAGCTAATTACCCTTATTCCACCATTTCTCATATACATTAAAGGTCACATACATAAGACAGCAATTATTTCCATATATATAAAACCTCATCTATACAACTGAGCTACATGGGTTAACCATTTCAACAGTAGGAAATAGAGATAAGAAATCAACCATCAGAAAGTCTGAGCTAAATTATCTAACTTCATAACAAGTAAGCATTAATATAGAACCCATACTATGCAAGTGAATCTTATCAGAGTAGAGAGGAACACCGTTAAGTCTATTAATACATAAGCCTATGTAATTCACGCGAGATTATCATGGCAAGGAAACTTAGGCAATCATCTCATAGAAAAACTTGAACAATAACGTAAACATATGAAACTATTTTCATAAACAAACTAGAACTAACACAGAGAGAGAGAGAGAGAGAGAGAGAGAGTAAGAGTCATCATAGAAACATTTCACGCATTTGAAGCCAACTAAAACCTCACTTGGAGGGAGGAGCACCACCAAATAGCCATGAATCACCTTTGATTCCCCATGAGCCGAAGATCTTTCCAAGGATCAATTGTCCTCAATTGATCAATGCACTGGGTATTTAACACCATATTTCATGATTTAGTTACCTTTAGCGGCATCCCTCTTTTATGGATTTTTCCAATTTCCTAGCTCTTTTTTTGGAAAAGCTCGTATTTATCTCCCATGAGGATTTTCCTCATAAAATATTTCCTTTATCTCCCGCAAAGCTTTTATGTCCGATGGATCTTTATCTCCCATCCATCTCATGGATCACCAATCCATCAAATCTTATCTAGAATCACATCTAGAATCTTTATCATGAAAGATTCGTCTCTATCCCATTCCTCAATGGAATTTTATAAGCATCTCCTCTCTTTTGGTGCTCCACCCTCCAAGTGATTTATTTTATTTATTTATTTAATAACACATTTTCTTTTCATATTACATATGACCTAGCTTTCCTCAACTTAGGTTTAGAATAGTTTAACCCAGAAAGGAGGGTATCAAACCTAGATTTCCTCAGCTTAGATTTACAAACATTTAACACACAAGGGAGGATATCACACCTAGCTTTAACTTAGCATAGGTTTACAATAATTTAGTACATAAGGGAGGAGTGTTCAACAACTCTCATGGCTCTGCCATTTGAGACAATTTTTTCGATGTACATCAATCACAAGGAGTTCTCCTAGCACCTATCCTTCCATAGCTACATTGGTCTCAAGGAGCGCTCTCCTTTCATAGCTACCTGTAACATTTTTTTCAAACCATTTGTGAGAATTATAGATGAAAAATTTTAACTATGATAAATATCATAATCTGTTACTTAATATTATTAAAGCATCTATTGCTTATCATTTTTTTTATCTGAAGAATGTGTGTTCTCTGCTTGCTTTCTTTCAACCCTTTGTGTTCTTTTCGAACACCTATTTCTTGCAGTCTCTCTACATACAATACATTAGTTAGCATATTTTCTGCATTAATATGGCTGCAAGGTCATAACAGATTAGTTCACATAACAATATATATTCTTCGTAATTTTATGTATGCCAAACTGCAATTAACAATAGTCACTTATACCAAACTTACTTTCCTTCTTCTGGGTAATCTCCAAGTTTGTTTACCTAGACAGGCATCTATACAATGACTCCATGCATACCTACACACAAGGAATGTTATACACACCAAAACACATTTCATTTTTCAACCTTGTAGCATATGTAGTCATATTGTCTCATATGTCCCGTTGTACATAGTCCATCTGTGGTACATCCTATAATACCATCCTCATGGTATCACCTGCATAACATGGACTTTATCCACATATTCTTCCACCTTTTAGGTATTAGGTGAGATTTTATTTAGCCATACACCTATTGTACCATTCATTTAAAACCATAATACCTATTTTGCCTAAATTTCATTTTATGTACATCTAGTTTCTATCATGCATATATATGTATTTTACCTTCACTCTCAGAACTGCAATCTCCACATGCTCAAGCATGGCTAGTTTGGAGAATTACATCAAAGATCAACCCAATAACATAACCTAAAATTGCAGGTAGAAAATTTCCTCAGAAATAATAAGGATTTAACTCTTCTGTACAATTCCAATGAGAAGTTATTTTCTTAACTGCATGCAAACTACTTTTTCCATGTAGAATTTCTAGCTCTTGCCAAAGAGTTTTCACATCTATGTTGCACGTACCTCAATAATTCTAATTTTAAATATACAATTAAACCATTAATGAACTCATTCATTATGCTTTATGCAGAATTACTCACAAAGCAAACATTTTTAGAAAACAAAGTCTTCATGCTTTACAGGCTTGACCATACCTACTTCATAAGTTTCTTTATCTCAACTTGATCTCATGCTCCAAAAAAAATGAGATGTTCACGCACTTTCTTGTCACAGGCATGATCACCTTCCTAGCCCATCCACACATACTCATATTGCAGAATGTTGCAACAGATAATCCGCTGCAACCAGAAATCTCTTCATAATGGCTATGGAAATTTGCGTATTTTAATTGCATAGTTGTAAGGCCATTCAAATGCATCTCCGTGGAGAAGCAGTATCATCTCATGAAGATCAGAGACTACTTTTGTATCATCACAAGCACAAATATGTGAGGTGATTCAGATCATCCAAAGATCGATGCTCGCTGCTGACTGAAACAATCTAATCAAATTTGCATTTTTTGAATCAGCAAACAATTTGCAAATTAAGCATGCAATTCTTAAAAACAGAGAAGGGCGTCTGCCTCCTAATTAATAACAGATTCCTGGAGAGTATCGCTTTCAGCACGGTGCAGAGAACAACTTGTAGTTTTTTTATCAGTGCCTCACCATTTGACTTAGTGCTGAATCCCTTACAGTTTTTGGGGTTCTCTCTTTCTTGATGACCTTTCTCACTAAGCTCCTACTGTTGTTCAATTGCTCTTGATGAACCTTTTGTTTTCTTTTTATCACAACGGTACTGCTTCCACAGTTTTCTTGGTATGAATGCGAGTCAATAAACATTTGTTGTGGACTTCATTAAACTGCGGAAAACTACTGTAGAGATTCCAATGATACCAATCTATTGTGAGAGATCTCAAGCTCGAAATCTCGCTGGAAAGATTAAAGGTAGAAGGGGCGCGGTAGTATTTTAGAGGTGCTCAACGCCTTGAGAGCCACGAAATTCTGAAATCAATATATCTTGACGAGTTTTACTCATTATCAACAAATGAACGCATTATATACTTTTCAGAGAAAAGTTGTGCATAATTTTAACTTTTAAATTTGTATAGAATAAGGGAATTTTAAGTCTCACATTGACTTAGAAAAAACATAACTCATCTTTCATATAATATGGATATAAGAGAATGTTGTAAGACATATGAATATGGATATCTTACAAGTATAGATATCTTATCTTGTAGAACGGCTTATATTATTTTCCTGAACATTTGAGATGAACGGTTTAATATTTAATATTATTGAAGATCATTTTTTTCTATGAATTTTTTTTAGACTATTTGATTATATATCCTCTAGCCATTTCAAACATTTAACTTTTTGCTTATTTTCTTCTTTCCATTTTGGTTTGACGATTTGTGAACCCACAACCATTTCAAACATTTAACTTTTTGCTTATTTTCTTCTTTCCATTTTGGTTTGATGATTTGTGAACCCGCAGCCATTATAAAACAAAAGTAGTAGTATGCCATTTGCAAATCCATTGTTGGTTAAGGGAACTTATAAATAAATCATTCAATCATTCAAAGAGAAGGCTACCGATCAAAGCTCGAAGCCATCCACTGACTGGTGACAATAGACACCTTGCGTAGTAGTAGTTTGTGGATCCTTCGCAGTGAGCTGCATCCATTAACCAGTGAGTTACCACAAATTCAAAAACACAGTGTCACGAGTTGATATCATCCTTATATTTTAGTTCATTCATATATTTCTATTTTCACAGATTTTACCTTAAACTTGATAGCACACCGATGAGTGAGAAAATAATTACATTATTTCAGAACCATTGAACGGACATTATCATAAGAGGAAAATCTATAATCAACCCTAATAGGGTGTCAAAAAATAAAAGCAAAGCACACAACTCACAATACAAAATAGAAGAAAAAGTGTATACGGTAATCTAAGAGGATTCACCAATAAGGAGACCCAAGGGAAAGCATTTTTTTAGTTCAAACCCTAAATTCTAAACAATGGAAGTACTTGTACTCATACATACCGTGGTAATGTTTCTCAAAACACAAGTATTTTTCTCACGTGTAAAACAATTTTCCACAACAGCTTGGACAGAATTCCACAGAAATTGCTTACGGAAACTGCTTTTGGAACCCCATTTCCCCCTCCCTTGAAACGAAATATGATAGGACTGCATACATGCAATTATTTTGAACCGATGAAAAGGGTTGCGACTAATCCCAGAACAATGACACAAGCATCATTGTTGCAAGAGGAAATATCCATTCCCTCTGCTCATTTTCCAAATGGAAATGCATCTGTACGAGGTGCTTTATTCTATTCTCCATTCCTTTTATCCCTCAAACAGTCAATCAGAGACTTTTGGTTAGACTGGAACATGGGAATCGAATCAATTACTGAGACCAAAGATATACTGTAAGCTTCAACCTGCATCTATAAAGTGGATTTATATTCACCTTTAAACTGCATCTATAAAGTGCATATATGCATCTATAAAGTGGATTTATATCACCTTTATATGCATCTATAAAGTGCATATATATTCACCTTATCCAGTTGATAGAACTTTTAAGTTTAAAATGCTCACAATTGATTATCCATGTGTAAGCAGAACGCAATAAATGAGATTTAATATCGACATTACAGCAACACG
The DNA here is from genome assembly GCA_000404065.3 of Pinus taeda. Taxonomy (NCBI): domain Eukaryota; kingdom Viridiplantae; phylum Streptophyta; class Pinopsida; order Pinales; family Pinaceae; genus Pinus; species Pinus taeda. Next base: position 13,360 of record APFE030229201.1, read on the forward strand.
ATAACCTCAAACAAATAGTTGTTCGTTAATTATTTCAAAAGGGCATAACGTTAATTACCTATCAGGATAGCTTTGGGCTCATTAATAATGCGAACAATGTCACAGAAGGAGGGGCGTTGGGATTCAAGAGTCTGCCGCAAACATTTAGCAACTATCGATTTGTTGTTGCACGGTTGTCAGTACGGAAACACTATCGTCAACTCCGTAACCTCGTCACCTCTCATACCAAGAGCAGGCACGATGGTGGTTGCAACAATGAAACAACACTACAGCCTTAGCTATCATTAGTCGAGTGCCATACTCATTCTTCCCTTCACGTAAACTTATGATAAAATAGTAGGCATTACGTAAAGGCTCAAAAGAGATAGTGCATATACAAACTAACAGATTATGTGTTTTATAACCACTAGAACAAGGAATCAATATTACTAATCAATGAACAACAGTCTAACTAGGGAAGACATCGCTCCCACTTTCTGTTATCCCTCCCTTATCATTTGTTATAGCAACATTGTTGCTTTCAACATATTTTTCTTAATTCATTATCATAATTAGGAAAACTACAGTTTTTTTTCCATTCCTTTCTTAAACAAAACTAGAATAATACAAAAAATAGAATGAAATCCATCGTTCTTAAGTGTGCGTGGCTTTTTGGTTGCTTTTATCCATAATTCATGGATTTAGAATCACCCAAACTAGTGTGCACGATATTTAAGAAACCTTCTACTCATAGTCGAAAAAAAAGAAACATTGTTTTATCCCTTTAAACTTGTGATATACATTCATAAGGTAGTGTTCTAAATGGAAAGAATGTCAATCTTATCCAATATTGTTGCTTTTTACAAGCAGTTTAATGGATAGCATTATTATATTCGTGAGCAAAGAGAAAATCAACTTCTTCTTTTTTGGGGTCGAAGATTTTCTTACCTCTCCAAATTATTAGACGATATCAAGCTCTCTTGGATGTTTCCCGTCATCTAGCACAGCTACAGATAAGTATTTTTCCAATATCCACCACAACTGCACGCCAACTATTGGCATATCCATGCCATGCAATCTAGGATTATATGATTAGGACCATTATTCGAAGCTTGAGCCGTAAAGTTTGGATGAATCCCATGTCATCCTTATTACACACGTAGTTGTATAGTAACTCTATCCACACGTAATTGTCTGTAGTGCAATGGAAAACATAATCAATAGAGATTTTTTTATTTTTTGTTTTTTGTTTACACACTATCCCTGGTGTTGATGATTAATTTAGCAACGTATGCTGATTCGAACTCCATTCCCTGTTGACAATCCCCCGTGCAGTACTGGAGGATCGACTTCACTCCAACCCATTCTCCATCCTATGGCCTGAATTGTAGCCCTCCAACATCTTCCTAAGCTAGCACAGTCAGATTCGCTTCATCTTAGTGGAAACCCATCCCCAAAGCCAGCTCCGGCGCAGGGCATGGCGAATCATGATTTAGCCTTAGATGAGAAATGGGACCCTCACTTGGTATGGAAACAAAGCATCATCCAACCGCCAAACATTGTGATGCTCTAGAGAGAGGAAAAACTCGATCGATGCCCAAACGCACTTGGGAAGCGCTCTTAACACTCATTCTCCTTGTTGTAATATTCTGTCGAGAAGAATATTACTTGGATGGTTTTTAACTAATGGGTATGCCCATACAAATCTTATATACACAACGTATATATCGCACTCGGATTCAATCTTGGGTGAGGCCGCTTATGCTATCTATTGACCCAAATTTTAATATATATCCCAAAAATGTATAACATAGAAATCAATCCATAATACGCGTATCGAAGGTAATTAATTTTTCAACTGTAAAAGTTATTTTTTATTTTAAGGAATAATATCCCCTTGTTATATGTTTCAAAAATTGAACTTACACCATCATCTTATTTTTATGTATAAAATTTTAATTTTGGTGGCTTAACTCAATTTAATCACCAAGCATAAATTAATTCTAACTTCGTTCTTCGTACCAGGGTTTTTTAAAACCTCCATGACACATCCAAATTAAAGATTAGAGTATGGATGGCTATGCTATGCTCTTGACGTTTCAACCCTCGCACTTATAATTATTTAATTTTAGACCATATACACCATCATTTACAT
>APFE030229209.1:8344-43292 GCA_000404065.3 Pinus taeda
AGAAAATAATTCTATCCAAAAATTTCCAGTGAAAATGGGATCTCTGTCGCTTACAATAATCTTTGGGTTTCCATGTAGCTTTTGAATTGTTTCCATAAATGCAATAGAAACTGTATTGGCTTTAAATGGATGTGATTATGCACAAAAGTGTGTATACTTGGTAAGTCGGTCAACTACCACCATGATGAGACTCTTTCCTTCGGACTTGGGTAAACCTGTGATAAAATCTATTGAAACTTCCTCCCCATGTTGGCTTGGAATGGATAAAGGTTGTAATAGACCTGAGGTCTTAATTGTTTCAACTTTATTTTGTTGGCAAATCAAACATTCTGCCACAAAATTTTGAATATCCAATTTAAGGCCATCCCAAAAAAATTCCTTCTTAACCCTGTGGTAAGTTTTTAAAAATCCTGAGTGCCCTCGTAAGGGAGAAGTGTGCAATTCCATAAGAATATTTTGTTTGAGTTGGGAATTCTTACAGAGGTATAAGCGATCTTTGTACCATAACGAATCATTTTTCTAGCTAAATGTATCAGATGTACTAGGATCTTGTAACTTTCGAATGAGTGCCCACACTTCTTCGTCATTCTTCCATTCCTCCCTTGCTTCGTTTATCCAATCTGGTTGGATGATAGAAATGGCACACAACAATGCTTCCACATTCTCATCCTTTCTTGAGAGTGCAATTGCCACAACATTTTGCTTCCCTTTTTTGTCGATGATTTCAAAGTCATAACCCAACATATTTGTGACCCATTTTTGTTACTCTTCATAGGATAATCTTTGTTCTAAAAAGTATTTAAGACTATAACGATCTGTTTTTACCTTGAAGTGTCTTCCCATTAGGTAGGGTCGCCATTTTTTAAGTGCATGTAGTATTGCCAACATTTCCTTCTCATAAATAACTTTGTGTAAATACTTTCCCTTGTTTGGACGACTTTTGAAAGCAATGGGTCTTTCATCTTGCATTAAAACAACACCAATTCCATTTCCTGAAGCATCAAATTCCACAATAAAGGTTTTTGTGAAGTCCGACGTAGCTAAGACCGGTGCTTTGCACATTGCCTCTTTAAGATGTTCGAAGGCCTTAGTTGCTTCTGGAGTCCATGAAAATGCATCTTTCTTCAATAATGTTGTTAGAGGTGCTGTTATACTCCCATAATTCTTAACAAACTTGCGATAATACCCTGTCAACCCGAGAAATCCTCACAGATGCTTTATGGATGTGGGAAATTTCCATTCCTAAATGGCTTTAATTTTGCTAGGGTCTACCTTAACACCTTCATGAGATACAATATGACCTAGATATTCCACCTCTTGTGCTCCAAAGAAACATTTGGAGCTTTTTGCATATAATTGTTTCTCCTTCAATAGTTTGAACACCTTGTCAACATATTCAACATGATCCTTCCAAGACTTGTTGTAGATTAGTATATCATCAAAAAATACTAACACAGATTTTCTAAGGAAGGGTTTGGAAATGGAATTCATCAAACCTTGAAATGTAGAAGGTGCATTGGTAAGGCCAAAAGGCATGATCAAAAATTCATAATGACCCTTATGAGTTCTAAATGTTGTTTTCAGAATGTCTTCAGTCTTCATTCTGATTTGATGATATCATAAACGAAGATCCAACTTGGTGAAGTAAATTGATCCACGCAATTCATCCAATAATTAATCAATGACAAGAATGGGAAATTTATCTTTACTAGCGAGCTTGTTGAGCTCCCTATAATCTGGACAAATGCGCCATGATCCATCCTTCTTGTGCACCAATACTACTGGAGTAGAGAAATAAGTTTGACTAGGTTTAATTATACCAACCTCTAACATTTCTGCAACCATACGTTTAATTTCACTCTTTTAGGCATAGGGATCTCTGTACGGCCTGATGTTTGGAGGAACGCTTCCTAGAATCAAATGAATAGCATGATCATGATCACGAATAGGTCAGATACCATTGGGAGTCTCAAATACCTTGGACTAATTATCCAAGACTTTTTGGATATCTGGAGAAATAGATGATTTCGATGTGGGAACCTCTAACGAACATAATTGTTCAGTTACACCTCGTTGTTCCTTCTTTAGAAGTTTTTTCATACCGTTAGAGCTAATTATCTTTCTTGGTTTCCCTGCAATACCCCTTAATTCAACTTCCTTTCCTTCTGCACAAAATTTCATGAAAAGTTCTTGAAAATTAAAAGCTATTGTACCCAAGGATTGTAGCCATTGGACTCCTAGTACAACATCAGCACCACCCATTGGGATGGAAAGCATTGGGCTAGTCAATACATATTCTCCCATGGATAGCTTGATATTATGGCACTTTCCAGAGCAATTTATGGTTCCTCCAATTGCAACCATCACTTGACACTCTGGTGCTGGATATAGGAAGCAATTCAATTCCTTTGCTATCTTACAATGAATAAAATTATGGGTGCTTCCCGAATCAATCAACACTATTACCTTTTTCTTCCTGATATGTACGTCTATCTTGATAGTCTTAGGAGTGGTAATTCCAGCCAATGCATTACAAGATATGGCCGGATTAATTTCTTCTTTATCTAGGGTTTTTTCCTAGAGTATATCCTCTTCTTTTGACATTTCTTGTTCCTTTTCTTCCTCCTCTTCACAATCTATGTAGAATAATTTCTTCTTAGCACTGTTATGACCTTTAGTGTATTTGCTATCGCAACTATAACAAAGCACTTTTGCTCTTTTTTCTTCCAATTGTTGTTCTGTCAACCTTGTAGGTTGTGGAAGGCTAGGGGCAACAACACTTCCATCTTTATAGTTGTGAGTGGTAGGCTTCCTCGTTTCCATAATTTTGCTTTCCATTTTTGTTGCAACCTGAATGCCTTCTCCAATGAATCAAGTTCCCAAAGGCGAACCTCATGTTGAATATTATCCTTTAAAGTCTCGTTGAACACATCAATCCTATGCTCCTTTGGAATATCTTTTACCCTTATGTTCAATTTTTGGAATTCCTCAATGTGCTCCATCATTGAACCTTTTTGTTTGAGATTTATCAATTAGCTAAAAAAGGTGTTGCATTTTGTATCCTCATAATGTGCTATCATTTCTTCTGTAAAAATTTCCCGAGTGACAATTTGTTTAAGAGAGCAAAGCCATCGATACCATACAAACTGATTTGGTTCCAAATATAAAGTTTCAATACGTACCTTTTGTGTGTTTTGCACATTATGGAGATCGAAAAATTGCTCCATCTGTAGTATCCATGTTCCTGGATCCTTGCCATCAAACTTTCTCATATCGATTTTTGGAACATGGTGTGTCTTCAATCCAACATTAGAGTCTATGAAATCATGATTAACATTTTGTTTGTTCTCATCATTAGTTTCCTTTACTACCCTTTCACCATTAGTGACCATTTCTTGTAGCAACTTATTCAAATTTATCTTCAATTCTTCCATCTTATCGTCCATGCCATTCATCTTAGCGTCCATGCCATTCATCTTTGCTTCTACGCTTTTCTTTAAACCATCCATCTTATCTTGCATGCCATTCATATTAGCTTCCACACCATTCATCTTGGCTTCATTTACCTTTAGTGAGAGGGAAATTTGTTGTACTTGGTCTTCTAATTTTGATATATCATGTTGCATTTCTTCCTCTTCTTCATGAGTCATGCTAGAACTTTCACGTTGCTTATTAGTTGTTTCCATTTTATTTCTTCGAGGCATTAATTAATACTAATAATTCTTCACTATTCCCTTTGATTTCCTTCAAACTAAATTTTCAAACCAATCTTATGCAAAATTAAAAAAATACTACACACCTTTTTTTTCACTTTGTAAGAGCTCGATATTGAATCTGTTGTATCTCTGTAACTGCGGAACTTGAATATCTGAAATCTCGTTCACGGTAGTGCTTTGAGTACTCTTTCTAACCCGAAAGTCTGATGAAGATTGGATTCTCAAAGGAAGAGTTAAGCCAAATCTCCCACGGTGGCATGATTATAGAATATTTTAGTAGAGCAAACTTGTATGATGTGCCACATGTCACTGTTTTGACCTTAGTACCTGAAACTGATACACAGAAAACTACAGACCGTCCTTTTTCTAAAACTTCTAACGAAATTTCAATCTGATGCTCAAAACAAAAGTTATGACGATTTTCCCCAGGTCACCGGTTTGGAATGTAATTCAGGAGTCTGCAAAAACGCCAACTTCCTCAGATCATATCTCCACAAATATAGTGAGACAAGTTCCAAAATTCAGACTCGAAGTTCAGAACAATTTCAGCCCAAATGAGTTATTTTTTTTAGCTTTTGAAATGTCGCAGAAAAAAAGTTATAGCGAAAATGCCACGATGGCCTGTTTGGAGCAGTGAAACTCTAGAATCCAAAGCTCTGATACCAAATGTTAGGAAACCAACTCACAAAAAGATAGAAAATATAGATCAACGCCTTAGAATTCAGCCTGTTTGAGGGGGCAACCTCCTTTACATTACACAAATGAACAATTCTTGGATGATACAAATAAGTAAACCTCCCTTCTATATATAGGAGTCTAAGGGGTCACAATGTAATCAAGCCGACATAACAGTGATAACATAAGGGCACAAAAGTAACAATAGTGGGTTTCTATGGGGCATACTAATAACAAAATGGGGGCAATAGGGGCACAATAATAACAATAAGGGATACAATGACAATAGTAATGGGGGAATCACTAGTATTATAGGGGCCTAACATAATCTAAGCTCCTCGCTCCAACCCAACTCCAACTTTTGAGAGCCGATATACACCATTTCTCTTGTCCTTTTAAATATGACATAGAGATGTATATTAGAAAGATGTCAATAGATAGATATTTTCATCATACACATGTTGTAATTAAAATTCATAAGAGCATTTTCTTTGTGCTTCAATTGTATAACTAACTTTAAGGTTGCAAAAATTTGTAATTGGGTTACACGATATTCTTGTCCAACATTCAAGATCAACTTTAAAGCTGTCTATTAACAAAAAATTGTAGGTTCCTTGACCAATTCTAGCTTTAAAATAAATATTGTGACATGAAGATAACTATAGTATCCTTGAAGATAACTATAGTATGTCTCATGTGTTGAAAAATGCAGCAAGAAATTCTCGATTTTATTTTTCCTTGATTAAATTGAGAAAATTTGAGTTTCCACATCAATAGATAACTTGGATGACCTTAACTTGTGAGACATGGCTTGTGTCACCTAGTTTACTCAGTAAATTTGAGTTGGAGGAGATAGATTTTAGTTCAACATGTGTGATTGCTAATTAATAGCAATCAAGGTCAGCTATCTCAGGTTGTTTTCTATTAAACTAGTTCCAACTTTCGGAGGAACTAGTGGAAGGTTAGTTAAGTGTGGGACTTTAGTCAAACTCAGTGATCATCCTTTTAACAGATTAATCAAACCAAAATAGCTAGTACATGCAAAGAATTTGAGTTACCCAGTTGAGGTGGAAATTCCAAGGCAATGTAACATCAGTTGTAGACTAGTCTTGTGTGTAGAGGTGTTGCATGCAGTTAGAGGATAATACTAAAGGAATTGCACAGTCAATTCAAGGAATTTCTTAAATAATGGGGGCCTAATTTTCTCAAGGAACAACACAAGGAAATAGGAGTTCAAGCAGAGGAAAAATTTGACTAAGATTGGGCCAGATTCTTTTGGTGAGTAGACACTTGTAGGGTGTGCTCAGTTGAGAAAAACAATTGTAATACATCTCTATTCTTTTGATTTAAAGCAAGCGGGCATTGGGGTTTTTAATAGTTTTATTTCCCCGAGAAAAATAACTGTTGCATTTGTGTTATTTCTTATTTCATGTCTAAAATTTTTGTTCTAGATTGTGAATTAATGTCCGTAAAGCAGTAGAGTAGGTTTGTCTCTTGTGATTTTTATCAAAACTTCATGAGCAATTGCAAGTCTACATCGTAATTTCTACATGGTATCAAAGCAGGATTCACATTAGAACAAGAATTTGAATTTGTTTCTTAGGAGGTTCGATTATGGAGCTCTGTGTAGTAGGATTTCTTCAAAGCTCAGAAGATGACCTTCAATGGACTAAGGCTATAGCATGCCTTGGAAGGCACCTCTAGTTTTGTTGCATGGAGGTGGTATTGGATGAAAATGGATTGCTAGAATACATCAAGTTATATGTTGTAAAACAACAACCATCTGATGCCCAGAACCTTGCTTAGTGGAAGAAATATGTGGCCAAGGTGAGGAAAATAATATTGGAGGGAGCATGGGATCACATTGTCTCAATTCTCCATGTAAAAGAAACTTCGTTTGCAATGTGTTAGGATATTCCGACACATGGGAAATAGTTAAGTATAACTTGGTCTAGTGTAGAGTTAGGTAAAGTGTATTCCTTTACAATGTACTTTTGTAACTTACAATTTGACGATCACAATATGTTCTAGACTTGAAGTGATTCGACGGTTCATTCTCTCATCGGTATTACTGACACTTGATCCATGGATTAACACCTGATTGGTCCATGATCTCTATTTAAAGAGCATAGAGGGTCATTTGTAGGGTAATCATGCATGAAAGAAGCTTATGTAAATTTTCATTCTTTTATTAATAAATTGCTTAAAGTGGCCGCGTTGGCTTATGCCGTGGACTGTTTCCCTCTTTGAGGGTTTTAACCACGTCAAGAATATTGGTGTATTGATCTGTGATTTATTTGTAAGCAGCGTCCTTTGGTGTTCTCTCTGAGGAAGTTACCCTGTAAATTCCTACATGGTATCAGAGCTATTTGAGGGCCACATCCGTTGGTGATCCAAATTTGATTTCGGTACAACTGCATCAAACTGTCGTTTCCTAGATCTACTGTTTCTGACCACTTTTGGGTCGAGAGGACTATTCTATTGTGTTAGGAGCCTCTATTCCAGTGAGGAACCCCTTTTGTTTCATGCGAAAAGGTTTCCAATAGCCTTAGCTACGTCATTTTAAAGATTTGGAGGTATACAATCTTTATTTGCAGTTCTAGCTATTTGTCTCTCTGTTTATTTCAGTTTATTTAGCTCTTTGTTTTTTATTACCAGATCTATACCTTTCATTTTTGCGTATGTTGTTTGCCCCACAACTATGTGCGATCTGGGAAAATCAGAAACAGAAAGGAAGGATTTTTCTCATGCGTATGCTATTTTCTGTCGTGCCTTAGTGTGATCTCGGAAAATCAAAAACATTGAGGAAAATATTTTGTTTCTGGCTAAAGCTAACTTCACGGCGTAAGGTTTGTATTTTTTTGTATGTTTGTGTTGGGTTTTGTGGTTTTTGTTTTGTAGGAAAAAAAAGAGATTTTTAAGTAAGCACGCACCCCAAAGTTTCAGTGACTAAAAAAAGAAAAAACACCCTTCCTCTTTTCAAAAAATTACTAATCTTTTAAACTAGCTCATTTGGTCCAAAGTTACTTTATGAGAATAGACGTTTTGAGTTCAAGTTTTTTTTTTTTGTTGAGTTATTTTTTCAAAAAACACATGTATATTATGTTTTAAAGTTACTTTAGTTCTCACTCATTATAAAAAGTGAGTTACGTATAATTCTAAAGCCTCTTTATCTTTTATTTAAGTTACAATTTAGTGGGTAGCTCATAAAGTACCATTCTAAAAGTGACTTTCACTTATTTATAAAAGTGAGTCACATAATTTTTTTTTTATTTTTATTTTTTATTTTTTAAAGTGAGCTAATTAGATTAAGTTTGGAAAGGGAGGGGATTTTTTTTTTAGATATAACATTATCATTCATTTCAGTACATTCACACACTTCGTTGGCATCTTCAACAACTTTCCTTCAAAAAACCATAACTTCTTCTTCTAGAAGCCATTTTTTTAATTATCCTAATTTTTCGAGATCTTTCCATTGGAACACTTAGTTTCAACATCTACAACTTTAGTTTATGTTAAAATGGAAAGTCTATGCCAAGTTATTCTTGACAGCACTAACTACTTCCAATGGTGGTCCTACATTGTGGATTTACTTAGAAGTAAAGGTATTTACAGAATAGCCTCAGGCCAAGAAACCAAACCTCAAGATGAAGATAAGGCAGCCAAATTGGAAAATAGGCAAGATCAAGCACGTGGGTCGATAGGGATGTCTATTTCTCCAGACCTTAGATTCCATATCACAAAACTTGATACTCCTAATGAAGCAATGAAACATCTCACTAAAGTTTTTGGAATTAAAAATGAAATTAGAGCCCATCAACTCGAAAATGAGTTGCTTACATTGGACCCCAATAATTTTTCTTCCATTGAAGATTTTTTTTCCAAGTTCAAGACCTTTAGACTTCTCTTGGAAGGTGTTAAGGTTAAGAAAGAATATGGTAGCCTTATCTATTCCATTCTTACTAAATTGGGACCAACCTACTCTGTTTTTGTTTCCACCTTCCATTCTACTAGAGAAGCCTTTATTTCTCAAGGACAAGACTACAAGTCCCCCTCTTTTGATGCCTTTTGTGATTCTTTAATAAGAGAACAAGAAAAACTCTTATATCTTGGTCTTCTTAATCTTGGAAACTCTTCTAAGAAAGCCTTAGCTACCCAACAACAACCAAAAGCAAAGAATCCTAAGAAGCAATATCCTAAAAAGAATGGTCCTAAACCAAAAAGGGTCCTAAGCAATTTTAGTCTCAAAATGAAAAATCATTTCAACAAAATGATAAGGCAAATAAAAACAAAGGGAAGAAGACTAATAGACATTGAAACTTTTGTAATCGAGATGGCCACTTAGAATCCAAATTCTTTAAGAAGATGGAAGCCTTGGAAACAACAATGCAGAAGCATAACGTCCATTTGGAGCACTCTTCAACTTCAACTTCATGCTCAGGAATAACACTTTCTGCATGTGGTTGTCAAGCATCTTAGTTTGGTTATGCACTAAATGTATCTTCTTCTTCTCATTCTCATGTGTGGCTCATTGATTTTGGAGCTTCTTATCACATGGCCAAAAACAAAGCTATGTTTTCTTCTTTAAATGATTGTAACACCAAAAATATATATGTTGGTGATGATAGATCTCTTAGTGTTGTAGGGACTGGAACTGTTCATTTAGACAATGGTCAATTTAATGACGTATTATGTGTTCCAACCTTATCCTGCAACCTTCTATCTATATATCAAATAACTCATTAAGGTGAAGGTAAAATCACTGAATTTTCACCTCACGATGTTGTAATGAAGGACCTAAGAGATCCTAGATAGATTTTAGCTATTGGCATTGCTGATGATTCTACAAGGTTGTACAAGTTTAACAACTCTGGGTCATCAAATCTTCCCTTAGTATATATTGCTCATAATGATGAAGTAAGCAAACTTTGGCATGAACGATTTGGTCACTTAAACTATCGCTCCCTTCAAAATCTATGTAAAGAAAATACAGTGATAGGTCTCCCTATGGTATCTTGTAGATATGGTGTTTGTTCCGGATGTGTACTTAGAAAACATCATCGGGATAGTTTTGAAAAACGTTCCTCTTGGCATGCCTCAAACCCTTTACAGCTTATGCATAACGATTCATGTGGTCCACTTCCAGTTCTTTCATTCTCTGGCTACAGGTATTTCTTAACTTTCATTGATGATTTCTCCAGACGCACTTGTGTATACTTCTTAAAACTCAAGAATGAAGTATTTAACATGTTCTTGGCCTTTAAGGCCTTTGTTGAAAAACAATTTGGACATCAAATTCTTAAGATAAGATCTGATAATGGCGGAGAATATGTTAACAACAAATTCATCAACTTTTGCACTTAGCATGGAATTCAAATGCAACATACTGTTCCACATACTCCACAACAAAATGGTGTAGCTGAAAGGAAGAATCACACCATAAAGAAAATGGCTTATTGTATGCTTCAATCTAAAGGACTTAGTCTTAATTTTTGGGTAGAAGCAATTAACTGTGAAAATTACATAGTAAATCGCACTCCTACTAAGGTTTTAAAGAACATCACTCCAGAAGAAGCATGGAACTCAATTAGATCAGATGTAAGTCGCTTTCATGTTATTGGAAGTGAAGCATGGGCCCATATTCCAGATGAGAAACATAAAGCTTTAGAACCTAAGAGTGAAAACTGTATTTTTGTTGGATATTCTGAAGATGTTAAAGGATATCGACTTATTCCACTTAGATCCAAAAATGTTATCATTAGAAGAGATGTAAAGTTTTCTGAAATTATATCGGCCTACGAGCCTAGTTCGGCGGATGTGCCACCTCTCTCTATCCCTTCTACTTCTGAAAACATTTCTTCTTCAGATGATGACAATCCTCTCCCACCTTCTGAGGGTCCTCCTTCAGCTCCTCAGCTTCCTAAATGGGTCTGTGCTACTTGGGATGTAGCAGGTGCTCTTGTACGTGATCCTACATATCAACGACGTACACGTTCTCAGTTCAATAAAGCCTCTTCTTTATTGGCTCAAGCTTCAACGAATCATGATCTTGACACCTTTGTAGAAGCTTAAGGCCATCCAGATTGGGACGCAACTATGAATGAAGAATATCGTTCATTAGTGGCAAATGATACATGGGATCTTGTTCCTCTTCCAAAGGGAAGAAAACTTGTTGGATGTAAATGGGTTTACAGAACCAAGTTTGGACCAGATGGAAAAGTTGATAAACATAAAGCTTGTCTTGTTGCTAAGGGATTATAACAAGTTGAAGGCATTGACTATATTGAAACCTTCTCCCCTGTTGCCAAAATGAACTCTATCTGTCTTGTTCTTTCCCTTGTTGTCTCTTTCAAATGGAAAGTCCATCAGATGGATGTTAAATCTGCCTTCTTGCATGGGGACTTGCATGAAGAAATCTATATGGAACAACCTACTAGATTTATACAAACAAACTCCAGCCTTGTATGTCGGCTTAAGAAATCCCTTTATGGTCTCAAGCAAGCCCCTCGGGCTTGGTATGCTAAAATGGATAGCTTTCTTTTAGATATTGGCTTTTCTAGGTATCATTATGACAATATTGTCTACACCAAGAAAGTGGGTAAATCTCTTATCATTATTGTTCTTTATGTTGATGATATTATCCTTACTGGTAGTGATCCCAACCTTATAAACCATGTGAAGTCCAACCTTAAAAAGAAGTTTGAAATGATAGACTTAGGACACTTGCATTATTTTCTTGGTCTTCAAGTCTTGCAATCCAAGGAAGGTATTTCCCTTTCCGAGTCCAAGTATGCATGTGATCTTCTACACCATTTTCACATGGAAGATTGTAAGCCAGCCCCTTCTCCCTTCCAGTTTGGAGCTAAACTTTCAGTCACTTGTACTTCCCCTGAAGTTGATGCTACCTTATACTGTCAACTTGTAGGAAAAATTTTGTATCTGACCCATACTCGTCCTGACCTTTGCTTTGCTGTTGGCATTATTGCTCGGTTTATGCAAAACCCACATGAAAGTCTTTGGAAAGCAACTAAAAGAATACTTCGTTATTTTTGAGGTACAATTAAGTTTGGGATTCATAACAGTGCAGAAGCATCTCCTCTATTGCTTGGTTTCATTGATTCTGATTGGGCTAGTGACCCTGATGATCAGAAGTCTACTGCAGGTTATGTGTTCACTCATGGTTCAGAACCTATTACATGGGCTTGCAAGAAACAAAGTGCCATTTCTCTTTCTTCAATAGAATCGGAGTATTGTGGTACCGTAGAATCTAGTAACTAAGCCATGTGGCTTCGTCAGATCTTCTTAGAGTTTGGCTTTCACCAGCAACATCCGACTACACTTTGGTGTGATAATCAAAGTGCCATTCAACTATGCAAAGATACAGTCCAACAACAGTGCAACAAACACATTGAACTGCACATGCACTTCATCAAAAAGCTCATTCATGACCATGTTCTTGAAGTGCAATATTGCTCAACATATGATCAAGTTGCAAACATCTTTACAAAGGCTCTTACAGAGACGAAGTTTACTAAACTTCGATGTATGGTTGGAGTTTAAGAAATTGTCACTAAGGGGGGATATGCTCTAATGCCTCCTTCCTTCTCCTATTGTGTCATATTTGTACATCCTTCAATCCTATCCCAAGTTGTTCTTAAGGGGGGATTTTAGGATATTTCGACACATAGGAAATAGTTAAGTATAACTTGGTCTAGTGTAGTTTTAGGTAAAGTGTGTTTCTTTACTATGTACTTCTGTAACTTACAATCTGACGGTCATAATATGTTCTAGACATGAAGTGATCCGACGATTCATTCTCTCCTCGCTATTACCGACACTTGATCCGTGGCTTAACACCCGATTGGTCCATGATATCTATTTAAAGAGAATGGAGGGTCATTTGTAGGGTAACTGTTCATGAGAGAAACTTATGTAAATTTTCATTCTTTTATTAATAAATTGCTTGAAGTGGCAGCATTGGCTCAGGCCGTAGACTATTTCCCTCTTTGAGGGTTTTAACCACGTCAAGAATACTAGTGTATTGATTTGTGATCTATTTGTGAGCGGTGTCCTTTGGTGTTCTCTCTGAGGAACTTACCTTGTAAATTCCTACACAATGTGGAAAGCATTGACAAGATTGTTCGAGAATAATAGTGACCACAGGAAGTTGGCGCTCAAGGATAAACTTCCAAGTATCAAGATGCAGAAGAATAACACAATTACGTTGTATCTGAGAAAGTTTAAATAGTGTCATGATGAACATGGCAGGGTCAATGTTACTATCCGTAAAGAACACTTGGTAAGCCTAGCCTTTTTGGTCCTTCCCAAGAGCTGGCATAGCTATCAAGATTCGGTGAATGGGAGGGAGAACCTTCCAAATTGGGAATGCTTATGGTCTGATTTGGTACAAGAGGAAATAAGGCAAAATACCAGAGATGAGACTCCATCCAAGGGTGAGGATGAAGAAAAATTTGCATTGGATGGAAAGGAAAAGAAGGGAAAAGGGAAGAAATCTCAATCCAAACCAGAATCTAGTCAAGGGGGAAAGAAGAAATATTTTTCCAAAATTAAATGCTTCCATTGTCATGAATTTGGGCACTATGCCACGAAGTGTCCACACAAAAATGCAAGCAAGAAGACAACAAGAGTAGAAACACGTGAAGCCTTGGCTTCATATTTTGAGCTTGAATTTACCCTCATTGCATGCATGACCAACAGAATCATGTGGAGTTTGTGGTACTTGGACTCAGGTGCATCATTCCACATGACAAGGTGTAGATAATTTTTCAGTGACCCTGAAGAAAAAGATTTGTAGATGCACATCGAGATGGGGTGTGATGAAAGATATAACAAGATTGAGATTGGTACAATCACCTTTCATAGCGAGTCAGGCTCCCCTCTTAGACTCAATAATGTCATGTTCATTCCAGGCCTAAAGAAAATCTCATTTCTGTTGCAGTATTGGAAGACCGTGGTTATGATGTGATCTTCAGCAAAGGAAAGGCATTCCTGAGACACATAGCCACGGGACAAGTGAAGTAGGTCGAGGTTCGTACGAAGAACATGTATAAGCTATATGTGGAATATTGTGTTGCATTAAGCACAAAGGTGGAGAAGGTGCATAGTCGTGATGCAAGTGAAATTTGGTACACAAGACTTAGCCATTTGCATCATGGTGCCCTGAAGATCATACAAGAGATAACCACAGGCCTCCCCAAAGGAGCACTTGAGAAACATGATGTATGCAAATGATGTACCTTGGGGAGGTACACAAAATCCACATTCCATGATTAGGACAACAAAGCACATGAGTCCTTGAAAGGATACACTCTGATGTCTGTGCACCTTTCTCGACACCTTCCACTGGAAGGCATAATTTTTTTGTCATTTTTATTGATGACTTACCATGGAAGAGTTGGATCTTCTTCATGCGGAAGAAAGATGAGACATTCTCCAAGTTTGTATAATTCAAGGCACTGGTTGAGAAATAATTTGATAAGAAGGTGAAGACTCTCAGGAGTGATAATGGAGGTGAGTACATTTCGAATTAATTTGAAAAAAAAATGTGCAAAAGAAGGCATTCAACGAGAGTTGACAACACCCCACAAACCACAACAGAATGGAGTGGCTGAGAGAAAGAACCATATCATTGTGGGAGAAGCAAGGGTAATGTTGCAAGACCAAGGCCTACGTTTGCACTTATGGGTCGAGGCATGCAACACAATAGTCTACTTGTAGAACCGGAGTCCTCATCGGATTTTGGGCATGATTACATCAGAGCAGGCTTTCTCAGGGAGATAATTGGATGTGTCACACTTCAGGATTTTTAGAGCCTATGTTTACTGCCATGCCTCCAAATAATTAAGGAAGAAATTAGAGCCAACAACAAAATTGGGGGTATTTGTGGGTTACACAGAAAATGCCCACAACTACCATGTGTACTTGTCATCCCTTAAAATGATAGTTGTGTGAAGGGATGTAAAATTTGATGAGGAGAAAGCCATGCGGTGCTCTCTTAAGAGGGAGCTTAAGATCCCACCAGAAGAGGAGATTTTAGCTCTAAAGGAGGAACCTCAAGAAGTTGTGGGGCAACTAAAAACTGAGGAGAAGATAGTGGAGATAACTAGCAACTAGTGAAGGTTTTTCTTATTGCTAGTTTGACAACTAAGTTATGATAGGTTTTCCCATTGTGAAAATTAAATAAATAAAGAATAGTATATTTTTAAAGCTACCCCTAACCAAACGTCAAAATGGTACATGTTATCAATTTATTTGTAAAATAAGGGCTCTCCTCTAAACCATGATTAACTACTTAATTAAAAAATGGACATTCTTAATTGCTAAACTCTTTTATATATTCTTTCAGGTCGTGATATTTTAGCATATATAGAGATAATATAACACAACAACTAACAAATTATCAAAAAAGCACTTGCATTGATTCCAAGATACATTATATATGAGGAACTCATCGACAACAAAATCTAAGGAGTTCAATCCATCCATATAGCCCACATGAAGTAACTATATTGTGAGAATGTCTAATGCAATTTGACTAGTCAACTTTCCAAAAGAAAGTGATCGATAATTGACTAGCTTGAGAGACCTCCTTTTTTTTTCCTAAATATTAAATCATCATAATTATGTTATGGAATTTTATGTATCTTGCTAGCAAATTTAGTGCATCTATTTTTCTCCTTCTACATGTTATGTAGAGATGAAAGTCATGTTACAACAATGTTTTTGTATATTTTTATTCTAAAGAGAATAGCAAAAAAGTATCTTATGAGTGACAAAAAAAACTCTTTTAAACTACAAAATAATTTACATATCTATAAAAATGGTAAAAGAATCAAACCAATATTTCACATATAATATTTATAAATAAATTATTTCCAAATCAGCATTTTAAACATATAATACCTGTAAAGAAATTAGTTTGTATAGTTAAATATTAATTGCACATTAAATTTTTATTTTATTTTATAAAAATAATATAATTATTTTAAATTTATTGAGTGGAGAGGTTCATTCTGTCAGTATGAGGGGATGTGTAAATCCATCAATGCTCAATGTGGAGTTGACACATGTCCCTCTTAAAATAAAAATAAAAATAAAATATTCTCTAAATAGAAAAGCAATGGCACAAGGTCAGTATGAGGGGATGTGTAAATCCATCAATGCTCAATGTGGAGTTGACACATGTCCCTCTTAAAATAAAAATAAAAATAAAATATTCTCTAAATAGAAAAGCAATGACACAAAATTTGAACCCAAGACTTCAAGTTCAATGAGACTTCATTTCCACAACCATTACCAATTGAGCTACCTCGATCAGATTTTATATGACAAAATATAATTTCACTTAATTAGAAGTAAAAGAAAAAGTGTGAGTAAGATGTTTAAACCTTATACTTTTCAAAAATATTTCAATATTTGATTTAAATCAACTATTTGAAAATCTATGTTAACTAATTTATGTGGATATCAACTTCACATTTGTGTGTGTTGTATATAGTAAAATATTCAATGCCTAAAGAATAAAATAATTGAAAGTTAAAAAAAAGATCCAGTACTTCCTAATAAGTGGGATATGTGTAATTTATTCAATTCTTAATATAAAATTAATATGTGAAATTTAAAAATATTCATAATAACAAAAAAAATCAATCTGAGTTATCAATACTTGAAAATATATTAATAACAAAAAACCATTTTAATATGCACAAATAAAATATTTTTTTTTAATATCAATTGTGTATATGTTATATATTGTTTTTAAAATATTATGTATATAGCATATAAAGCAATTGAAGAAAATAAGTTTTTATAATTAAAACGTTTGAAGAATTTTACAGTTTGGTCCTTTTTTAGGAATATGTTTTTTTGTCAAAATCCAACAAGTTTTTTTTAGACTTACAAGTTTAAGTTATGTATTCTATATAGCATTCAAAAATACAATTTAAAAAATGAAAAATTGCACTCTAAGAGAGAGAGAGAGAGAGAGATGCACTCTAAAAAAGTTTGCACATGAAGAAATTTGATCCCTCTCCAATCAAGTTAAATATGTCCTTAAGATAATCTATACTGGTTGAGAGGAGAGACTCATTGAGCACAAAAGATCATTCTACATCCCAGTACAAAGTGGATGTGTAATTTCGTTAATACTTTTTTAGGTATATATATAGAAATTCAGTCAGATGTTTTAGGTATATATATATATATATATATATATAGATAGATAGAAATCCAGTCAAGAAATTCAAAATAAATTAAGCAAACAAAACCACTAACTTAACATAATCATAAATAATTTAAAATAATTACAAATAAACAAATTTTAAATAATTAATTATATTAAATTATAGCTTATTATTGTTAACGATATTAATTTAATTTTAAGGTAGGTTGAGTGGTTTATATGGAACTTCCTTATTTATATTATTTATTTAAAATATATTTCAATTAAAAAAATAATATTTTTATTAATAAATGATTTGATTTAATGATATTATTATATTCTAAAAAAATTATTATAATATTTTATAATTTAATTTTAAGATTATGTTCAAGTTAAATATTAATATTTTTAAGAAATTTTTTTGGGTAGAAATTATATAAGATAAATTTTTGGCATATGTGTTAATTAACAAGTGCAGTTCATCATCAAGACTAACTATCTTTGTTTATAAAATAAGAAATTTTTCCACACAATAATTTGACTATTAAATTTATTGAGAGTATACCTACTATCTCTTAAACCTATGACCTTCAAAAATACATTAAAAAAATCAATAATGTATACCTTCATATTTTTATCAAATTTGTTATCTTATGTTAAGATGTCAAGAAGAGATATAAAACCACCACAATAATAATATATTATCATAATATAGAAAATGTCAAATAACTTCTTTCTCATAATATATTTTCATAATATAGAAAAAGTCAAATAACATTTTAATAATATGTATTCATATTATAATAAAAGTCATTTTAATAATTTAATAATTAATCAAAATGTTTTATTATACCGCATGGTTTATCTTTGACCAAAAAAATTTGCTGCTTATCCATAGTTTAACATTGGGAATTCAATTTCTGTTATTCATTATTATTATTTTAATTTATTTATTTGTAAGGTGACTGGTTGAGGTGTTATTATGAATTGTTTAGTAACTTCCATTTGTATTAGTTATTAATTTTTTGTTTTTAGTTTTATTTCCTTTTTTTAAAGCTTGGTAGGATCTTTTCATTCATTTTCTCAAAAAAGACAAGTTACAACAAAAAATCAGATTGTTAAGTGGCCTCAACATTATATGCCATTCAAGAGATTACAGAGAAAGTGTATACCCACAAACAAACCCATGAAAGAGAAGCTGTAAAGAGTTGACGAGAAAGACGTGCAATAATTTACAACCATAGATGTTATTTCTTTATGTGCAAAAAGGAAACGCATAATGACTCTGCAACTAGGGTTGGCGCTGGCGATCTTCTGATACGACCCAGACAACCGACTAAGCCACCACAGAGAGCCTGATCTCCTGACCCTGCCAGAGAGAAGCAGGCATATCAACGAAACGTATGGAACCCGTCAGCAGGGGGGGGGGGGGGGGGGCGGCGCCAGCCTCCCCCAATGACGCAATACCTTGCCGCGGGAAGAATTGGGCCAATACTTTTTGGCTCGATCCACGCAGATGGGGAAAACAATGAGGAGACGCAGTAGCACACGCCCAATGCACCTGACAGTCAGGCAGACAAACGCAGTGAAACATCGCGAGGGAAAGAAAAGACAGGGGAAAAGATCACAGTTACCTCAAGCACATGCAAGCCAATAGCAGCAGAAAGACCCAAGATAGAACTGCCCGATCAGGAGATTAATGAAAGAATCCAATACATGAAAGATCATGCGCTCATAGGAAAATTTATAGGCTTCTGGCCAATAGAAAAAGCTTTGTATGGTTGGATCGCTGCCAAATGGAAACCCAAAGGCCACATAACACTGTAGCTGGGGCCGAAGGGATTCTTTACTGTGATATTCTTGTGCCTAGAAGACAAGTTCAGAATCATGGATGAAGGGCCATACTTTTTTAACTTAGCAGGATTGTATCTAAGGGACTGGGTAGCAAGATTTAACCCAGACAAGGAAGATCTCTCCTGGGCTCTAGTGCGGATCAGAATGTACTCACTACCAGAGGAATACTGGAATGAAGGGCTGCTAAAAAAAATTGGAAATGGAATGGGGGAATACATCAAAGCAGCTGAAGAAACGAAGCTTCGAAGATATACATCCTACGCCCGCATCTGCGTCTTCATGCGCCTGGATAACGCCCTTCCGGATTCGGTAAGTCTCTCTCATAATGATTATGGATGGATTCAACCCTTAGATTATGAACATGTACCTTTTCGCTGTCACAAATGTCATGCTCACGGGCATCTCTTCAAGGACTGCCTGCTGAATACCAAAGCCTCTGACCCCGACCCCTCCAATATGCATGCCCAATAGGGTTTCACCAGAGTCCCTGGTCGTAAGCGAGTGCATAAAAAACCATTATCCGGGAAAAAAACCCCAGCAAGAGGTGGCTTCTATCCCTTCCACAAGTAATAGCTTTGAAATTCTCGCTCAAGCCACCGCATAGCATCCCTCCAGCATGCAGCATAGCTCCATGCCTAACGCCTCCAATCTGATTATTCCCCCTCCGAAGTCCTCTCCTACATCTCGTCTCCCTAGGGATGATGTCGCAACCCCCAAAGAGAACCAAAAAGGACCATGTGGGAATGCAAAGGATATGGAAGTGGAGGGAATCACTTCTAAATTAGGCAGAACCCCCATAGCAAACCCGGAATACCCCGAGGGAACCTCCAAAGCCATGGAGACGGATGACCTGCAAAATCAGGCTTGGTAGCTAGTGCTTATCTCAGAGGACAACAGTCAGGTGTAGCATATGGAGGAAGAACTAGAGAGCATAGATCTAAAAGGGCTAGATATCTTTGGATTGGAGCAAGCATGTAGAAAGAAGGAGTATGACAAAATTCAAGAGCACCAGCTCAGTACTCTAGAAACAATTCTATCCAGAGCATATCAGCAACAACAATTGGGCATACAACCAGGCAACCATTGGGATGGCAATCTCCTACCAAAGGACTCCAAAAAGAGAGGGAGAAAAATAGATCTCCAGCGAACTATAGCAGTAGGTAAAATCTTGGTCGACTCAGGCCGATATGATAAATTGACAAAGTACTATAGGCCCACACCACACAGTGACCAATGAAGCTCATCTCATGGAATGTAAGAGGGCTCACTAGCCATGGGAAACTTAGAATGATCAGAAGTATGATAAGGCGGGAACAACCCCAGATATTTTTCTTGCAGGAAACAAAATGCAACAGTAATACCCTGGGAAGCATCCTCTCAAAATCTTGGCCAGGATGTAATACAGTGGCAGTGGATGCATCAGGAGCTTCTGGAGGTTTAGCGATTGCATGGAATACACAAAAAATATCATTGTTAAATTTCCATGCTTCCCACAACCTCATCCAGGCAACATTTCATATAATTGGGACCAACATTGATGGTCATCTGACCAATGTCTACTTCCCGCAGGATGCTCCCAATAAAATTGCTCTTTTAGACACCATAGCAAATCTCAACTCCAACAGAGAGCATTCTCTCTGGCTCATAGGCGGAGATTTCAATATGATCACCAAATTAGAGGAAAAGAGAGGAGGCTGGGCCAAGCTGGATCAGGAAACAGATCATTTCAAAGATTTTATCCACAACAACACGCTCATCGACATGCAAACTCCCAATGGCACTCACACCTGGAGCAATCGCAGGACTAGGAGGCATCAAATAGCATCGAAGCTCGACAGGTTCCACATCTCGGACATCGCCATTCATCTAGGAGGTGATCTCTCAGCACTCATCCTCCCACATTCCGGCTCCGATCACTGGCCCATAGCACTCCAATGGCAGCGACCAAGTAACTCTACCAGACGTCCGTTCAGATTTGAGGCATGCTGGTTATCTAATCCCGCTTTCAAAGACTTCATCAATCACTCTTGGAATAACTTCACGGCCCCGACAGGGTCAAGAATGTTCCAATTCCAATAGAAACTCAAACATCTGAAAGTCCAAATAAAAATTTGGAATAAGGAAACTTTTGGCAATATCTTTCAGGCTCAACAAAACCTCAACATGGAAATGAGGGAGCTCCAACAACATATAATAACAGAGGGGTATAAGGAAGGAACCATGGAAAGGGAGAAGTACATACAAAATCAATTGGAGGAGAGAAACAAGCAGGAAGAGATCTTATGGAAGCAAAAATCCAGAATCAGATGGCTGAAAGAAGGTGAGAGAAATACCAAATTCTTCCACAGAACTACTATACAAAGGAGAATGCACAATACTATCTCCTTTATCCAAAAGCAAGGAGGGGAAAGAGTGGAGGGCCACATCGAGATTGAACATGAATTAATCAACTACTTTCAGGATGTTCTACAAGAAACTCAAACTGACAGAAGAAGGGCTATAGAAAAGATTACACAACATATGCCAAAAGTCATCACAGAGGACCACAACCAACTCCTTCTCCAACCTGTTTTGCTAGAGGAGGTTGACTTAGCCATGAAACAGCTCAAGGAGGGAAAAGCATCGGGGTCGGACAGCTTCTCCACCACCTTCTTCCACTCATTCTGGGAGCTCATTAGAGAAGAAGTATAGCAAGTAGTTGAGGAATCTCGATCTCTTCATTGGCTGCTACCGGCGCTCAACTCAACCTTTATCGCTCTCATCCCCAAAGAAGAGGGCGCTACCACTCAGGATAAATTTCGCCCAATTGCACTTTGCAATGTCATTTACAAAGTCATCTCTAAAGTAATTGCAAACAGGTTGAAGCCACTGCTACCCCTACTCATATTGCCGGAACAATCTGGGTATGTTGAGGGCAGACAAATAATGGACGGCATCATCCTCACTCATGAAATCATACACTCCCTTAAGATTTCCAATCGGCCAGGTATGATTCTCAAGATTGATCTATCCAAGGCTTTTGACAAATTAAGTTGGACTTATATCCAAAAAATGCTAAATGCCTTTGGTTTCTCACTTATGTGGGTGCATTGGGTTCACAATTTAATCTCCTCCACTTTCTTCTCCATCCTCATCAATGGCATCCCCTCTCGACCTTTCAGCCCCTCCAGAGGAATCAGGCAAGGCGACCCTCTATCTCCCTTCCTTTTCATTTTGATGGCATAAGGGTTGGGGAGACTCATCAAGCATGCCCTTCATTCTCAACTTTTGAAAGGAATCTCCATTCATAATACCCGTGCCACCACCCATCAGCAATTCGTGGATGACAATATGCTTTTTGGATACCCATCAGCTCAAGAAGCTACCATCTTTAAGGCCCTTCTGAAGGACTTCTCTGATGCCTCGGGCACCAGTATCAACAAAGCCAAATCGCAGATCTTTTTCTTCCATACGCCTCTCATCATTCAACGAGCCATTTCCCGCATCCTAGGCTTTCCCATAGCCACCTTTCCCTCCAATTACCTTGGCACCCCTCTCATCGATTCGGCCATTAAGAATGCCTCTTGGTGTAAACTCCTTGAGAAGATGGAATCCCACCTTTCCTCATGGACTTTTAGAGCTCTGAACATAGCCAGTAGGGTAGTCCTCATCAAAGCAGTGCTTCAGGCAATGCCCCTCTATCTCTTTTCAATCCTTGCAGCGCCTAAATGGGCTCTCAAAAGGATCAGAGATATTCAGCGCAACTTCCTGTGGGGAACTCACGGAACTAATCGTAAATGGGCCCTTGTCAATTGGAATACTACATGCAAACCTAAGGAGAAGGGAGGGCTAGGCCTAAGAGATCCAAGTCACATCAATGAAATCATGGGTGCGAGAATTTGGTGGCAATGGCTCACAGTACCAAACAAGCCCTGGGGAGTCATATGGCGAGCCAAATATGCTAACCACAGACCGATGGAGGAGCTAATCAGATTCACCCCTGTTGAGAAAGGCTCGTTGATGTGGAATGCGGCTAGTCAACACTCTTCCCTCATCCAACAACACAGTTTTTGGGAAATCAGAGGTGGTAACAGAGCACGTTTCTGGACAGACGCTTGGAATCAACTTCCCAGGCCTAACAATTTTCTTAATATCCAACCCAACAATGATTGGGAGGAACAACAAAAGGAGATGGTCCATCAGCAATGGTCATAGGAGATCAACCAAGGATACAGGCAATGGAAGCGCCCGGACGAACTGATAAGAAACATCGACACCCAGACAAGAGAAAACCTGGAAAAAGAGCTCCAAAAATGAAAAATCAGAAACAATGAAGGTGAGGACTTACTAAGATGGGGCTATACCCCGCAGGGATCCTTCACCATGAAAGAAGCCTACAAAATCAAGTGCCAAAATGATACACCTCAGGATCCCATATGGGGAAGGATCTGGACCCCTGGCATTTGGCCCAAAGTCTCGACCTTCTTATGGCTCACCGGGCATCGGAAAATCTTAACCTGGGACAATTTAAGAAAAAGGAAAATACAGGGGCTCTCCATGTGCCCCAACTGTCGTTCGCAAGAGGAAACGATACAACATCTCCTAGATTCCTGCTCCCTAGCCAACCAGCTATGGGAGAAAACTAGCTTTAGATGTCAAATAAACTGCCGACCATCTGTAGACATTATTAACTCCATTCACCTCTGGCACCAAAGTCCCTATAAAAGCATTGTCCTAAATTACCTTTGGAGAATTATTCTGGGCCTCCTCGCCTAGACTGTATGGAAAGAAAGGAACAAGCGCATTTTTAAGAACCAATGCACACCATCAGAAATCATTTGGGACAAGCTAGTCACGAACCTGAAAGAAACTTTGGCACTTAAAACTTGGCTTCCGGATGACTTTCCCACGCAGGCTAATGAAAAAACAATATGGGACAACTGGAACCTCCAACTTCAGCAGGGAAGCACAAAAGGCAATCCTAAAGGAAAAACAAATGATCGCACGCATCAGTGGCTGCCCCCCCCAAAGCAAAGATACAAACTCAACTTTTATGGAGCTTCTAAGGGGAACCCAAGGAAAGTAGGATTTGGTGGCATTTTCAGGGATTATAAGGGCTTTCCTCTTTTAATCTACTTCGACAATATAGGGTGGGATACAAATAACTCAGCTGAGCTAGAGGGTCTCTGGAAGGAATTCTCTTAGCTCAAAACCATGACTTCTAGCCATTGGAGATCGAAGGAGATTCCCAACTCCTCATCAACATGGCTACACAATTGCTCAATGGAGCTCATGCAAATAAGATCTCCACTAGCTGGAGACTTGAGGCAGGGCTGGAAGCCATAGAAAACACCCTCAACACCAACAGGGCTATCATCTTCAACCATGTTAGAAGGGAAAGTAACAAGGTGGCGGACCTCCTTGAAAATATGGGAGTTGAATACAAGCACCCTCTCCTAGTAGGGAACCTTGATATCATCCAGAATCATGAACAAAAACAGGAATGCAACACTCTGCTCCAAAAGGAAGCAAAATCCCCGGATGCGGGTGATTCACCGAGGACATAGGCGGATGGGACATGGGTGGAGCAGTGTCGATCGACACCTGCCAGCTCCACACCACATGGCCAGAGATATGATGGATTCAATAAAGTTGAAGGGGCCATCACATGGCCTTGCGCAACGGGAAGCAGGTATGTACAGGCACACAGAGGAAAGGACATTCGCCTTCGCATGCTTCGGGACTAGTCGGCCTTCGGCAGCATTGAATGTAGCAGTTATGGCGGAAGAAAGCCGAGACGCGGCTGATTATGTTAAATTCCGGGACAGATATGGAATTGACAGGAGGCTCCATAAGCATCGCTGGTCGGGAGGAGGAGGGTTATGGGAGATGTTCAAGCTCCGCTGTGTTGCTGAGACGCGCCCTCCGCCAGCTCAATCTCTATTCTGCTCGCTTCTGTGCACTCACTCTATTTTCCTCTCCGTCATGGTGAGGCAGCGACTTATAAGTAGAAGGGGAGGCTCGAGAGGGGGTAGCTCTCATCAGCAGGCCAGGAGGTGAAGCTCCTCAAGCTCTCCCTCCTCCTCAGCTGACAATACTCACTACCCCAATACGAGGAGTGGGCGAGGTCGTGCAGGTCTTCGCTCTTCTCCTTTCCCCCTGCCAAGATATTCCTCCCTGCACACCACGCTTAACCAGCCTGTCATTACGGCCACCATATACATCTTATTCATCGAGGAGGCGGCTCAGAACAACCAAGGGCTCTGCTCTGGAAGTGCCACATTTCGGGCGGAGCCCAGTCAACAAGGCGCCCATCAGAATATAAGCACTGCCATGGAAACTGAGCACGAAGGGAAGCCTAAGCGGAAGGGAAAGGAGGCAATGCGGAATAGGAGTGAGGTTTCAAAGCCTCAGTAGGCCTCGCCAGGCAAGGAGATGAATACGTAGAACGAGGAGGACACGCGGCGGGAGGAAGGTGATGGTGAGCCAAATCCGACGGACAACTGTGAAAACTGGGGCTGCTCGATAGTGGAGGAACCGGCCACAGAGCTCATTGTTCCCAATGCCAGGTGGCAGTTCTTTTAGGATCAGGTTCCACTTCTATTTTTGTCCATGTAGGCACATCTAGTTGGATGAAAGGCTGGTTTTTGCTGTCTTGTTTTCTCTGTTTAGAAAACTGAGGATAATGTGCATTGATATCCCTTTTTTTTTGTATTTTTGACTCCTTCAGACTGGTTTCCCCTCTGTTGGGGCAGTCTCAGAACCAGTGCCTCGACAAGTTGAGAATGGCTGTCCTCTTACAGCCAATAACTTCTCTGTAAATAGTTTTTTTCCTTATTAATAGATTAATCATGCTTAGCAAAAAAAAAAAACATTATATGCCATTAAAAAACAAAATAATTTAAGCTTGACAAGCAATGTTAAATATGTATGAGTATCTTTAAACTTCCTATACTCTACATAACTTAAAACATAAATTAAAGTCTGTCGCTTCATCATATAACAAAATTTCAAAACATAAATTAAACCATCATGCTACTAGTCATAAGAGGAATCCACAGGTGTTGGATCCTTCACATTTGAACCTCGAAGCCCAATTTGCAGAATACATGGAATGTTCTTTTCGATGCGATTGAGATGCCCATTCTGCCACTAAAGCTGAAACTGGATCAATTGAAATTCCTTATGGTATGGTATTTCGACAATCCTTGAACATTTTTGGAGGAGTTTGTGGGAGGGGTTACAACTGCTTTGGCTACTCAGTTTTTCATCAGCCAATAAAAATAAATTGTCTGCTTATACTGAGAGGATCTGCCTCTGGAATGACTAGGTCCAACACCAAATCCTGCCAATCTTCCATATCAATTTTTATATCTGCAACTCATTGATTCAAATTGGCTTCCCACCTTGCAATAGGCTGATGAACATGAGGTGAATTACCTTCATGGAAGGCATGGGTTGTGTCTCGCATGAGATGAGAGGTTGTTTTATGACCTTTGTTTTTCCCTAGTCGAGGGCGGGTTTGACTACCCTCACGGTTCGACATTGGTTTCTTACCACGACTGCAAGAATCCCTGGCTTGTTGACCTTTCATTGAGGCGGCACAAGCCAGGGAGCAGATAATATTAGAACCCCTGATGGTATCAACTAGAGACCACAACGACAAAACCTTAGCTACCTCGCACGAAACAACCTTAAAATTCCGGAGCCCACGTCGAATAGGAGACCCTGTAAATTTGTCACGGCACAAAGGCATAACACAGTAAGTATACCAATAGCCTACTCTACGATTGACAACGATAATGAGTTGGAGTAGACCCCAAAGCCCAAAAAAACCCACATTCATGCCTTCCCTGAGCGTCTCAAGATGTGAACATGAGACAAACAACAACAAACTAGAACTGTGAAAACCCAATGTAGATGACCGAATACATCCATTGAAATATCATTACAGTTGCCACAAGCAGTTAGACAAAGGAAATAAATTAGTCTCCATAGCTAACCCCCCTAGTATATTCGCATGCGAGAAAGCAAAATTCCAAAGTATCTAGAGACAATTATGTAGAATACAGATAAACCATCATAAGAATCGACCATTTCCTTCTAAAAACCATGGTGAGACTTCCATCAAACATTAGACATCGAGATATGACCACTCCTCTTGAGAAAAAGCAGAGATACTTGGCGAGCAAGGGAGGCGAGGCAAAAGAAACCTAGGCTAGAAACATACTCGCAAAAAGCGACCAAAGCAGAGCGAAAGCTGACTGCATCTTGATGGAGGACCTCAAGGAGTGTCGTCTTGAGTCTGCAACAATTCACGAACAAGCCTGCATCCAAATTCCCTCGTAGAACAGAAAATTTACTTACCCTTGTAGCAGAATTGCCATAAAACCTCGACAATACTCTGTTACTGCGACCTTTCTTAATCATATTAATGAAATGCATGTGAGATGCCACCTCTCCATACACCTTATGCATGCGAGGGGTGGTGAAGCGTCGCCCTTGTACCTTGTTCATTACGATATGATAGTTGATGATCTCGATGCCTCTAGTTGCACCCCGATCGAGGAAGCTTTATTTAACCTTTGATTTTTATTTTATTTTTCATTTTTCTATTATTTCCATTTTCATGAATCATTGTTTTTTCTCAATATTTTGAATTTAAGATGACTTATTATTATTTAAAACATATATTATATATATATATTATATATTATATATATATATATATATAATATATATATACTATATATATATATATATATATATATATATATATATATCTATATATCTTATATATATATATATATATATTTATATATATATATATAAAATAAAACACACACACACATATATCTATTGTATATATGTTAATATAAACAATATTAGTTAATCATATTTCTTAATTTTTGGTGATGACATTCAATAATACATATTATATTAGTTGTTTTATTTTTGTGATGAAATCTTTGTATTTTGCTAGATCTTAGACTTTTGTGATCCATATTGAAGATGAAATTATCTTTCAGATTAATCACATTATTGAGATATGGTCGACGTTTTAAACCATCTAACATGGTTCATCCTCGCAATATGGTTTTGAACCTTTGTCTTGAAGATGAACCACATTAAATGGTTCGAAACATCGACCATATACCACGTTGGATGATTTGAAACATCAACCATATCTCAATAATGTAATTAATCCAAAAAACTTCATTTTTATATTTAATATTTTTTAATTAAATTAAACTATAATTGAAACTAATTACTTACATTTTTAATTGACATAATTTAAACATTATCATATTACAAAAATTTTATACTAAATTATTTATTATTAAAATAAAATTTCATTAAATAAACCTTAAATATAAAAAAATTATATTATATTTAACCAAAATTTCATTATATTTATTTAAAGTTAATAAACATATTAAACATATTAATAATTTTATATAAAATTATATTTATAAAATAAGTATATAATGATATAAAAACTCCACCTAAGATAAAATCTCTAAGTTTTAGGTAAATAAAATCCAAAACATATAATAAGATAGAATCGCTACCTAACCTTATATAAATTTGGTTAAAATCCAAAACATTAAAAACGAAACCAATTTGACTCCGTGACACAATTTGAAGTATCACACATTTTAAATTTATTAAATATTTGATACACAACAAAACACGGCATCATGTTGAGAAGCATTCTTCGCATTATAAAACAATCAATTAATTTATTATTAAAATATCATATTGATATTTTAATGTTATATAGAACATTTCATTTTTTATTAAAAAGTTTGAAAAATATATTTATATAAAGATATTTAAGATAAAAAATTCAGATCTATTAAAAATTTAGAGGGATCATTTTTTTTTTTTTTTTTCTTTTTAAAAGAAATTTGTATCTCTTTATGCTTGGTAGATCTGGAGTTAAGATGGATCTACATTGTTTTAATTTCCCTCTTTAAATAGTTTATATTCCACATGAATATCATGAGCCAATACCATGGAAGAACTTGAAATTTCTTTGCATTATAGAGTCATTGTCCATAGACTTTATGAAGAGGTGAAAGTCAAAATTAGAACCTCAGTGGGTATTTCAGAAAGCTTTAGAAGTGACATCAGAGTCAAGCAAAGTTGCCCTCTATCCCCTACTCTTTTTGGTTTATATATTGAGAAATAGAAAGAGTGGCTAAATCTGCAAGGTGGAGATGGTGTTAAGTTGGGGAAGTTTGTGATAAAACTTCTTTTATATGCTGATGATCTTGTATTATTTCTATATCGGCCCATAGATTGCAGATGCACCTATATGCCCTTGAGTATTTTTGTAGAGCAGTGGGGATGCAAGTCAATACTAGCAAGACCAAAATAATGATTTTCTCTAATAAAAGGGAGCAGAGCCAACATACGTTCTTCTTTGAAGGCAACATTATTGAAGAAGTAAATGAGTACGAGTACCTCACGATTGATTTCAACAACAAACTTAATTGGGAGGACTACAGAAAGAAGAGAATTTTAGGAGGGTGGAAAGCATTATATGCTCTTCAAAACAGATTTAGAGAGGCAAAGTTATGGGATTGGAAAATGATTAAAGTGTTTTTTGGACTCCTAGTTCATCCAATGATGCTATATGGGTATGAATTGTGGGCTAGCAACAACCCCGTCTCAAAATGGAAACAAATTGGGAAAATCCAAAAAAGCTTGATCATGAGTAAGCTCAAAATAAAAAGTTTGGTACCTATGAGATAATGTTGAGCGAAAAAGGAGCAACTCCCATCGAAGCAATTTCTATGGTGCGGCTCATAAGATATCTAAAAAGAATTGAGCAAATGAGAGTAGGTAGATGGCCTAATGTTATCTTCAATGAAGGCATAAGTGAAAGAAAGAAAACATGGATGAGACAAAACTACACATGGATGCAAAATGGAATATCTACCTTAATGCTTGTCCCACAAATAACAAGGAGCTAAAGAATTTTTTTATGGATAAATTTCATAAACGGGTATGGAGAAAAGAGCCAGGTAGAAAGAAGAAGTACTACATTGAGGAATTAAACCCTACGTGTGATCTCCAACAAAAAGAGTACATTGGAGCTATCATTCCGTGGAGGGAAAAGATTCTTATTGCTTGATTAAGAACCAACTCACATCAACTTCGGTGTGAAACAGGACAACGGAGAAGGCCTAAAGAGGCTTTAGAAGAACGAGCGTGTACATTTTGCACGTCTGGGGCAGTGGAATTGGGAAAACATTTCATTTTGGATTGTGATGCGTTCAAAGACATCAGAGAAATTTATGGGAATATGTTAGCATCGGTTTCTTGGCATTGTATTTTCAGCGAGGGGATTGTTGGAAGGTTGGGCCAACTCATCATCAATATGAATAAGAAAATGATTGAATTGCAAAAGGTGAAAAAGAGGGAGGTGATTGTCCCATAGACTATTTTTTAGTCTCGTGGACGTTAAAATATCATTTCATTTCATTTCATATAAACCTAAAACTCAAAAACTATCAGTAACCAATTCAAGTTTACCTTAACTACCCAACAAATAATAATAATAACAATAACAACAACAACTTAGAATTTTATTTTTATTATTTTAGTTTGAGGCTATTTTTATTTTAACATAAGGTTATTTTTGGTTTTATTTTATTTTTACCAAGTTAAAATGTTTACAGGACATTACATTACATTATAATCTGTCTGCCCTATTGGGTTGAAGAGTACCTCTCAACACAAAATTAGTATAAAATAAAAAAAATTATATTTATATTATTATTTAAACACTATTTTAAATATATTATTTAAAATATTAATAAGAACATTATCTTAGTAATTGAATAAACAAAGAAAACATTTATAATATAAATAAATAAGAATTGTTTCACACATGATCAGATTTTATATATTGAAAATTTTGATTTAGAAATAGTTGCTCTATTTATTCCGTTCTTACCCATTGAGGTGTTAATATCTAATGTGAACCCTTCTTTCTAAAGTGAATCAACCTCAAAATTAAACCCTTTGAACCTATATAAGAAGGAAATTGGTTTTTCTTGAAGGAAAAAAACAATCTTTCTATTCGTATTAGAAAAATACATTGTCATATGCCTTGGCATTCATAAGCGTTTTTAATCCCTTTAAATGACATTTATATGTCCACTTTATTATCTCAAAAAAATTGTGAGTTCTTTGTAATCAATTTCTTTTTTTTTTTTGTTAAGCTTGGTAGATCCTCCTTTTTTATTAATATAAAGCAAATTAACACCACATAAAACTGGCTAGGTGGCCTCAACTTGCCCAGTGGGAAACTAAGTATGTTGGCCACCTATCCGCATTATATGCCATCTAGTAGCAAAAAATCTTAAGTCTCTCTATCCAAGCAATATAAGTTTCAGTTTCCTCTCCACTTCCATACTTTAGAGTTCTACATACATATGTAAATGCATAGACAAATTTAAAAGCTAGCCGCATATATAAAGAAAATTATCAATAAGTAGGCATGCTAATCATGTTGTTCAGCTGACGCTGATTCAACCGGTCTTGGATCTTTGGCATTCGATCCGGGTAGCTTTGTCAGAACTAGAATGCATGGTAGGTGCTGCTCAATTCGACCAAGGCATATGTCATGTTTGTGCAATTGAAACTGCACCTTCTGAAATTCTTGCTTGTAGTTTAGCATTCCCTGGACTGTGACTGTCATGCCAACCGAGATTTTCTCCATCATCTTTCCTAACAGGCTTTTCATCAACTAGTATAGTAGAGGGTTTGTTTGAACTGGGTGATTCTCCCTCTTGTGTTCCTAGAATTCGGGACAAGGACTCTCTAGTTCTCTAGCTTTGTATCCATCTCACTCTCCTTCTTCATTTCTACCTCCCATTCTTTTAACATTTTCTAATTTATTTGTTGGTTCCCTCTCGGTAGGCGGTTGCCGCTTCACTGATTAAATGCTCAATAGACTTTCGAATTCATCACCCACCCGAAGAGACAGGTTCAGTCTCGTGCTTGACCTCCTCTGGCCTCTTACCTTGGCCTCGGGTCTTTGTTGGTCGAGCCATGATCTCACCAATCCAGCCCTTTGTAATGTGAGGCAAATATGATGGTTTACAAACTGTAACCTCGTCGGTCTTGGAATTTCCTTGTGTCAGGATGGGTTTACCACATGGCAGACCTTCTTTGCATACAAAGCATTCAATTGATCATAAATCTTCATTACGTTACTACAAAATTCATGTATACGGGTGGTAAGATTTTGTTGCTCCATCCCCCCAACTTCACACCCCCCCTAATGCTTGCAGTTGCATGCCCCTCATGGTTGCAAGCGAGATACACAGAGAGGCCCTACACATGTGGGTCCAGGTCCCAATTGAAGCCCCCCCTTAGCATCGCTCATGCATGAATTATCTCCAAGTCCCAGTTATAGAGACCCAACTAGCTTTCGGCCATCGACCCAACCTGTTTGAATTTCCCTTTGCTAGCAGTCTGACAAGAAAAATGGGAGTCCAACATAGGCGACCAGCCATCCCCGAGCCCCGTAACACATCCATCGTCTATCGTCCTTGCATTCTGCCATAACCAATCTCAATTCCTTGCCAGGTTTCATGCCCGCGACATTTCTCCTCCTTCTCCCCAATTCCCAGGTCCATGCAATGCCCCCTCTATTCTGTGCATGGCGAAAAGACAAAGGTTTCCTCCCAGAATGCGGGTGTATAGGCAAACAGTATCCCCATAGCCAAACCCCCAGGTTCGAAACAAATCGATATGGTTAGGATGCCTGACGGATTACAAAGGCAGAAGCGAACTATCACTACTAGCCTACGCCCCCAACCCCTATCATCCACAATCCTTCCCCAATTTTCTTTCCATCTCTCGCAAACGAAACAGGGGTAGCATAATGAGATGAGAGAGGTTGCCAATAACATACTCGGTTTCCTTCGTTTGTAGATGATGGGTTCTCTGTTGCTCGTGGAGCCATTGCACCAGCCCACCGCTCCAGTCTTCTTGTACTCAGTCATTATGGTGCTCACTACACTTCTCTCCAGGGCGATTACAGACTAAAACTCTTACCCAACTCTCGCTGCCACCTTTTCTTAATACTCTGTCCATCATTATGCAAAGGGCCACTGCACCCATCGCCTCGAGTGTGTGGGGGGCGGTAGTTCTATACCTCGCAGTACATTCCATTAACATTGCCTTAATGAGGTGATCCTCCGCCTCACACCCTAATCGGGGGGAGTTGTTCCTAATCAATTAAACTAATAGCCTCTTCAAAAAGAAATGAAATGACATTAAGAAAAGTAAATTAATGTTTCATCTAATGATCATTTGAACTCTATCATTATATTAAAATGAAGATTGAAACTATAATGACTATAGTTAAGTCCATGGTTCATGACTGTATCATCTAGTTTGTCCATTCTAGATTTTAGTGTCCATAGGGTCCTCGCTCCAACCCAACTCCAAGTTTTGAGAGCCCATATACAAAATTGCTCTTGTCCTTTTAAACATGACATAGAGATGTATATTAGAAAGATGTCAATAGATAAAGAATTTCATCATACACAAGTCGTAATTAAAATTCATAAGATAATTTTCTTTGTGCTTCCATTGTCTAACTAACTTTAAGGCTGCAAAAATTTGTAATTAGGTTACACGATATTCTTGTTCAAGATTCAAGATCAAATTTTAAGCTATCAATTAACAAAAGAAATGTAGGTTCCTGGATCAATTCGAGGAATTTCTTAAATAATAGGGGCTTTTCTCAAGGAACAACACAAGGAAATAGGAGCTCAAGCAAAGGCAAAATTTGACTAAGTCTGGGTCAAAGTCTTTCAGTGAGTAAAGAGATAGGTTATGCACTTGTAGGGTGTGCTTAGTTGAGCAAAACAATTCTTATACATCTCTATTCTTTTGATTTAATGCAAGCAGGCATTGGGGTTTTTAGTAGTTTTATTTCTCCGGGAAAAATAATTGATGCATGTGTGTTATTTCTTATTGCATGTCTAAAATTTTTGTTCTAGATTGTGAATTAATGTTCGCAGAGCAGTAGAGTAGGTTTGTCTCTTTTGATTTTTATCAAAACTTCATAAGTAGTTACAAATCTACATCATAATTTCTACATGGTATCAGAGCAAGATTCACATTAGAACAAGAATTTGAATTTGTTTCTTAGGAGGTTCGATTTTGGAGCTCTGTGTCGTAGGATTTCTTCAGAGCTGAGAAGATGACCTTCAATGGAATAAGGCTAGAGTATGCCTTGGAAGGCACCTCTAATTTTGTTGCATGGAAGGATTACATGGAGGCGGTATTGGATGAAAATGGATTGCTAGAATACATCAAGTCATATGTTACAAAACGACAAGCATCTGATGCCCAGAATCTTGCTCAGTGGAAGAAAGATGTAGCCAAGGCGAGGATAATAATATTGGAGGGAACATGGGATTACATTGGCTCAAATCTCCACATAAGAGAAACTTCGTTCGCATTGTGGAAAGCATTGACAGGATTGTTCGAGAATAATAGCGACCATAAGAAGTTGACGCTCAAGGATAAACTTCGAAGTATCAAGATGCAAAAGAATGACACAACAATATCTGAGCAAGTTTACACAATGTCATGATGAACTTAGCGAGGTCAGTGTTACTATCCCTAAAGAAGACTTGGTAAGCCTAGCCTTTCTGGCCTTCCCAAGAGTTGGCATAGCTATCAAGATTCGGTGAATAGGAGGGAGAACCTTCCAAATTGGGAATGCTTATGGTCTGATTTGGTAAAAGAGGAAATAAGGCAGAATACTAGAGACGAGACTTTATCTAAGGGTGAGGATGAAGAAAAATTTGCATTGGATGGAAAGGAAAAGAAGGGAAAAGGGAAGAAATCTCAATCTAAAATAGAATCCAGTCAAGGGGGAAATAAGAAAGATTTGCCCAAAATTAAATGCTTCCATTGTCATAAATTTGGGCACTATGCCACGAAGTGTCCACACAAAAATGCAAGCAAGAAGACATCAAGATGAGCAACAGGTGAAGCCTTGGCTTCATAGTTCAAGCTTGACTTTATCCTCATTGCGTGCATGGCCAACACAATCATGGGGAGTTTATGGTACTTGGACTTAGGTGTATCATTCCACGTGACATGGTGTAGAGACTTTTTCAGTGACCCAAAAGAAAAATATTTGTAGATGCACATTGAGATGGGGTGTGACGAAAGATATAACGCGACTAAGATTGGTAAAATCACCTTTCATAGGGAGTTGGGCTCCCCACTCAGACTCAAGAATGTCATGTTCATTTCAGGCCTAAAGAAAGTCTCATCTCTGTTTCAGTATTGGAATACTGTGGTTATGATGTGATCTTCAATAAAGGAAAGACATTCCTGAGACACATAGCCACGGTGTTAAGTTATGGTATGTTCTATTCTTATAACAGTTTACTTATTTTTCTTATTATATTCCACAGATTAGCAATCACATGTACATAAAGTAAAGTGCAGATAGAACATTAAACGATCGACAGAAAACAAGCCAAGACAAGAG